>JADRCH010000035.1:11649059-11704101 GCA_019843965.1 Rhynchomys soricoides | reverse complement strand
GGTTTAAAATTGGGCTGGGTGTGGTGGTGCATGCCTCTAATCTCAGCAATAGGCGGGAAATGGGCAGGTAGATCTTTGTGAGTTCAGGGCCAGCCTGATATACATAGTAAGTTCCTGGCCAACCAAGGCTACATAGTAAAACCCTGTCTTTAAAAACAATTTCAAACAAACAAAAAACCCCACTTCAGTCATTTTAAGGCCTTCTGGACAGGAAGTCTTATCCATCTTTGTTAGATTTATTCCTAAATTCATGATACATTAATGTAGATATAAGTAGTGTATTTTATTCTTTTGTCTTCTGACTTTTCTGAAGGTTCATTGTCTCTCATTAAGTTATCTGTTTGCTTGGTGGGTGGTTTTAACTTCAAAAAAATTTTATAGTAGCTCCTAGCAACCAGCAGCCTGGACCTTGGTGCGGAGGGTTTTCCTGATAAGGAACTGACTAATATTCCTGTTTGTCTTTGCTGAGGTTTAGGCTCCATGTACACACTAAGTTTATAGAACCACCCTTTGGAATTTTGCAGGTTGAAAACTTACTGCTTAGTAACCAGGGGACCATTAAGCTGTGTGACTTTGGCAGTGCCACAACCATCTCCCACTACCCTGACTACAGCTGGAGCGCCCAGAAGCGAGCCGTGGTAGAGGAAGAGGTGAGGCTGCATTCTTAGAGAGTCACTCTCAGTTCCTTTTTCTTTATATCGCCTCTGAGTCTTCAGGTACAAGCCTGAGTAAGGCTTTATAAATATTTTCAACAGACTCCCTGGCAGTGTATCCTGGGAGCATCACCTTCTTCCTGGCTGTATTCTGCTTAGTTTGTGGCCACAGATTTAAAGAGACTGGAGAAGCCATTTCCTCTCATGTTCTCTTATCAACTGGCCTTTACATGTCTTCATCCTATTAATTTCTTAGAATTATTTTCATTGACTTAAATATGTACAACAAATTTTAACATTTCACGTTAGATTTCAGTAGCATTAAGATTTACATACAACCATCTCCAGAACTTCCCTATCATTCTAAACAGCAATTTGGTAAAACAAAAACAAACAAACAAAAAGCTCATTTAGAGGGTTGGTAGAACATTTGCTTAGCATGAGCAAGTTAGTAGATTCAATCCTTAGTATAAAAGAATTATTTAGAAACAGTTTTTGTTGAGAGGCCCACAACTTAGTTCACATGGCTCTTGTCCTTGCAGAGAGTCTGTATCCTCAAAGTGTGTATAGAATTCCACAGTTGCTGACATTTCATAGGATTTACATGAATACAGAACAGTGCTCAGCAGACAGGTCCCAACGTGTACAGTAGGTAAAAGACGGTAAAGGGACACTCTTGCTGCAGATTTTGATTGCCTGTCCCAGGGGGATACTTGCTTCGGAGGAAAAGGCATAGCTACTTTGGCATAATGCTTGTCAGGGACATTTATGTTTGTTGCTTAGCATGATACAGAACTTATTAAAGGCAGGGTTTCAGGGCTACTTGAAGGTCTGTCACATCAGAGCCATGCTTCTTAGACCAAGTGGGTACTCACATTTGCAAAGATCCCGCTGAGTTCTATGTGAAGCTTCATTCTCAACCACTGTTAGAGTTTGAAGCCTATGAAGAATACTGGCCAGAGCTTAGGAAGACTGCCCTTGCTGTGCAGTGTTTGTCCCACTTCATAGCCCATTGTGTATGATTCAGTTTTCAGTGTGTCAGAGTTGTCAGCCACCACCACTATGGTAGAAACCATTCGGGTCAGTGTTAATTTGGATCCTCAGTGCAGTCCAGTTCCTTTAGCTCAGTTATCCTTTTCCAATGTTCTGCTTCTCTATGATGTATGGATACAGTCCTGCATCTCCTTCACTATGCCTACCTGTTGTGTGTAGACCTCCTAGCTTCTGGTGTCCTGAAAGTCTGCTTCAGTGGTGATGACTCTTCCTAACCCATCTTTGCTGTCTGCTACTGGCTGTAGTACTCTGCCTATCACTGAAGTGAGAGCCCCAGAACCTATTCATGTATTTGTTGTTTATAAAGACTTAGATACCATTTTCCCCATGGTCATGATTCAATATATCTTTATTTTGGTGGGAAATGTCCCTGATTTGCTTCACAAGGCTCTTGAATTTTTTTGACATTTACTATCTGGTATGGTTTTAATGTGATTTGTTTTCTCCAAACTTACACTTAGCTTAATCTCATTATGAAGTATTCATAGTGTGGAATCTTACTTACATCAGTTAAGATGTTTAGGAATGGACCCTTTTAAAAAGGTTTAGGGTTAGATAAGGTCATCAGGATGGAACCCCGTGTTTAAATTTTGATGGCTTTCCAAAAAAAGAGAGACCAAAAGACACATGTACATTACTTCTGTTTATGTGGTTGGTTCCTGAACTGCCTTGGGACACTGCCAGAAAAAAAGACTGCCACCATATATTGGCTCTTGACCAGAATTATTAACCAAAACACCCCTTTCTCATGGTTTACACAGTCTTAAGTATTATGTTTTTAGTGATGGAAAGTGGGCTGATACACCATCATTTTGGAGCACTTGTATTTTTATGATACAGGAGGTTTTGGATGAGCACGTGCCTGTCATGCCCTGGTCCTGGGATCAGCTTTGAGAAGCATTGCTACCTTGGAATGAGAAAGGAATAGAGACTCTGGTCTGATCGCAAGAGTGCTGATCAGTGTTGAGCCTTTGTGTCTAAGCCTTCTAAGTAGACGTGCTTACTTGTACCACGCATGTAGCTGTGCAAATGAGCACACATCCATTCTTAGAGTAGCGACTACAGATCTATACAGCACCTCTACCCCAATGTGTCTTGAGTGAGAGCCATCCTGTTAACAGTCTGACTGTCTCCTGGTCAGCCCTGGGATCATTTGCCCTTGGTACCAAAGAATCTACTGGGAGTTTGGGGTCGGTTTGACGACTTCTGTTCCCAGGTCCTATGTGCTGAACAAACATAGTGTCCAGACATTCCTGGAATTGTTTTCTCTTCAGTGTGGTCCTCACTCATTTGAAGTATATTGGCGTTTACTTAATGGTATTTGCAGAGCAATCGTCATATGCCTCTTTTCACAACAGCTTCTTAACCTTTATTTAGTATTTTCCCTCCTAGTGGGCAGAAAAGGGTATTCCCTTTTTTTTCTCTGACCCTATGGGGCACTTTTTGGGATTTTGTTTATTTTCTGATTCCTGGACTCTGCTGAAGTGCTCAGCCTTACTTCACTCAGTTTACACAGTTTCTGTAGCTGCTTGCATTCCCAGTATATGTCTTCATCTATGTGTCTGTTGCATATGCTGTTTTCAATATTCTATAGGCATCAAAAGGTCTGCATGAACAAACACCATGTGTCCTTGTATCAGATGGTTCTTCAGAGTGGGCACCTGGGAGCGAATGAGCTTGCTGGATTGAAGTGTCAATGCCTTAAAGTATATGCAAATCAAGTTTTTCATGAAAGTACATCATCATATATATGGCTTGGCGTTGGCCCTTTGTTGGTCACAGTGTACTTCACGTTGCCTCTAGCCTGACCTTTGGTCCATCCTTCATCTGATCTCACTCTATCTCTTGAATTCATGCTGTTTTACACCTTCCTGCAGGCTCTGGTTGGAACTGTATCTTTCATAGATTTCTTTGTCATCCTTAGAGAAGCCTCTCATGTTGGCTTTCTACTACTGGCTTGCATCTTCCATTGAATAAGAAGATGCCTGTCTGAGGCCTTGGTGCCTGCCTTTCTGCAGTGTGCAAAGCATGTTGGCCTACTCTTGTTTGAATCATAGTCTGGAGGTTGGTATATGAGTCTGCTGTGAATTTCCCCTGTGAGTGTATTACTGGGGGTCTAGCAGGTCTCAGTTTTCTATATGTACCTGTGAATGCACATACATGCATATGTATATGGAGACCAAAGGACAAGTTCAGGAGTTATTCCCTAGGAGCCATCCACCTTGTTCTTTGAGACAAGGTCTCGCTGGGCTGGAACTCACTGATTAGGTTAAGCTGGATGGCCAGCAAGCCCCAGAGATCTGCCTGTCTCTATCTTCCTACACTGGGACTACAAGTTCTTGCCACCATACCAGCTTTTTCTTTAATGTGTGTTCTGGGGCTAAAACTCAGGTCCTGATTTTTGTACATCAAAGCACTTTACTGACTGACCTGCCCACCCAGCTTGCTCCTGGCTCTCAGTTTTTAAACACGACCAACTGACAGACTTCATTATTTCTTGGGTTTTACAGACTTATCTCTCTCACTAGAACTCATCTGGAGGCTTCTTTTAGTACAGTACCTCTATTTGCTCATTAGAATAGTGCCCTTCATGTAAGCTTGCCTCTTGGGTCACTCTGAAGTAAACTTCTCATGCCAGGCACAGCATGTTTCCCTTGAAGAAATAAAATAGCCCAGTGGGTGAATATTTTGACTTGATTCTTTCATTAATCCTGTGTGAACATGAGAGATTACCTCTGTAAGGAAAGTGGTGGTGCATCATTGCATGACCAGGTGAGTGAGCAGAGGTCCCTCCAGAACTAAATGGGAGGAAAAGGGACTGCTGCTTAGCCTTTAGTAGAGAGCTTAGAAAGTTGTAGGGCCTCTTGTGTAAAACCAAAAATAATGCTTATGTGTAACTTACCCTGAAATATTTTTGTTTTCTTCAGATCACAAGGAATACCACACCCATGTACAGAACTCCAGAAATTATAGACCTGTATTCCAACTTCCCCATTGGCGAGAAGCAGGATATCTGGGTGAGACCTGAGTGCTTCTCTTGCGGATGCCTGGTCAGTTGTCATGTCAGGAGCTGCAGAAGCCTCTCGCTTGTCTGTCTTAGCCCTCATGTCTTATCAGCTCCCTTCTCTTTTCTCCCTGCCCTTCACCTTCATTTTCTCAAGTATCACTTATGACTGTTTTTAGCAGAGGTGAATTAACAGCAATTGGAGGGGAGCTGGAGAGGTTAAGAACCTCTTAGTGGTTAAAAACACTTGGTACTCTTGCAAAGGAGCCATGTTCGATTCCCGGTACTCACAAACCACCTGTAACTCCAGTTCCAGGTGTTCTAAAGCCCTCTTCTGACCTCCAGGGGCACAAGGCATGCACATGGTGCGCAGACATAACGTGCAAGCAAAACAGTCATACACATAAGTTAATAAATCTTAAAAAACAAAGCAAGCAACAACAACAAAATCAAAACAGAGCAGTTGGAGTAACAGACTTTGAGTCTGCACCGGTATCATGTGGCAACATAGACGATTTCTGCTCCTGTTCTACTTCTGGGGTCTTCAGTTCCAGTCCCAGGGATCTCTGCAAGGATATGTAATACTCTGTCTGGGACTGTATCCTCATCTGCCACAGGCACCCACTTTCCTTTCACACCAGTACAGTTGACACAAGAGACCTATATGACCTCAGAAGGTCTGTCTCCATGGACAATAAGCAGTCCATTCCCAAGAGAACACCCCAGGGGCATTCTTAGGCCAAGTCATTGCTAATAAGTTGATGCATTTATTTGCCAGAAGTGGTGTCATGCTGCCATAGGGTGAGGCTCAACCCAGCATGCCCATGTGTACCTCTTCTTAGCAGTCACGGGTTGTTTTGCCTGTGTTTCTAACTGACTGACTATGAACCTAGCTTCCCACAAACCCCTCTTGTGGTTTGCTTAACTTCCTAGATGAGCTCATAAAACTCAGGGATATACATTTATGAACATTTCCTACTTTATTGTAACGGGTATTATGACTGATATGACGGAAGGACTCACAGAGTCTGTAGGGGACCAGGTGGGAGCCTCACCGTCTACCAAGGTGTACTACCCTCTGAAATCCTGTATCTGCTCAGCTCAGGGGAGTCCCAGCACTTGATTTTATGGAGACCTCATGGTTGATTACAACATTGGTCAGGGGCAAGCAGCTTAACTGTTATTTCTTTTGCCTTTCCAGAGGTTGAGGCCTGTGATCTCAATTTTGTCTTGGTCTTTCTCATGACCTGCCCCATCATGAAGCAGCATATAGATGGCCAGCAATTACTTAGAAAATTCTAAGTATTTTAGGACTTATGTGGTAGAAAATAGAGCAAGACCAAAATTATTTCACACAGGAAATTTTTTTACATTGGCCTGTTTTACATTGGGCCTTCCTTGTTATGACCAGGACCATCATTTTCTTAGGGTCAGGGACAATGATGGCATCAGCAGCCCCCTAAACACTGTCAAAGACGTACATATTTGAAGTTTATAGGGGCCAGTGCTAACCCCACTAAGGAAGATATATCTTCATTAGTGTTTTGATCCACCCTAGAGTATTCTCAGCACACAACTGGACACATCTAGGTTCATCTAGGTATTCTGTATAATGCTAGTGCCTTTGTATAAAATCCCAATGCCTCGGTACCCCCTGTTCATATTGGTGGGTGTGGTAAATAGAACAAACCACAAGAGGTGGTCAGTTCTGTGGAAATTCCCAGTTTACCTCCATGCCCTTCACACTGCCCAATCAGAAGCCATGAATTATCTGCATGGAGCTCATTCTTGGTTTCTGCTATGCCCTTATGTGGTAAGGTTCTCAGGGTGCTTACCCATCTACAAACCTGTTTTTGAGTAGTAACTGTATAATTTTGAAGGGAGTCTTTAGATTTGAATAGCAATAGCATAGGGCTTGTTGGTGCGACCTAGAAAGTTCTTTATGTTTGAAGAGGTGGGAAGCTTCCCATGGGAGGAATTGCTGTCACTGGCCCAACTGCCAGGTTGACTTTTTAAATTTTAAATTATGTCTATGTATGTGTCTATGGGTAGGTATGTGCATATAAGTGCTGGTGCCTAAGGAGGCCAGAGGCATTACATCTCTTTGGAACTGGAGTTACAGGTGGTTGTGAGAGCCAAACATGGGTTCTGGAAGGGCAGTATGTACTCTTAACTGTTCAACCAACTCTCAAGCCCCTAGGTTGGCATAAAGTATAACCAACAAAGGATATCAGCCTGACTGGTGCTCTTCAAGGTCGTTAAGAATGGGCAGCTCTTTTGTACCCTCTGCTGGTTACCTTGTCCTCTGGGTCCCTCCCTCTCTCCCTCCCTCCCGGTCCCTGTTGAGCCTGTGCCCTTTTTCCTTGCACAGTTCCGTCCACTCTCATCATTCAGCCTCTGTTTCTCTGGCATTTTCTCATTCACTCTTTACCCTGTTTCTTAACACCTATCTCTCATTTCTTTTCCCCACAGGCACTGGGCTGTATCTTATACCTGCTGTGTTTCCGGCAGCATCCTTTTGAGGATGGAGCAAAACTTCGGATAGTCAATGGGAAGTATTCCATTCCTGTGAATGACACTCGTTACACAGTCTTCCATGACCTTATTCGTAAGTTCCTTTTATGAATTTGCTTGATCATAAACTTGAGGAGATGAACTTCCCTGTTGGGTTTTAGGTGCTGCTTACACATTGGCTATGCAGGTCCACATTTGCTTCTAACATTGCTGCTCTGATAGCATTCTAATGTGTGCTTTTTCATAGAGTTACCTACCTGCCCAACCTCTTGATAAGCTTATGGTATTCTGGACTGTCCACTTCTGATAGACGTGTTTAATTTCTCTGGTCATCACTATGTCATTCTCTCCTTTGCTTCTGAAGTCAGCACTGTGGATAAAGTGTGATCTTTGTTCTGTAACCCCTGCAATAGCAGGAGATGCCGTCCAGCCTAATCCCAGAGTTACAGGTGATATGGGACTAACTTATGCTGCTGTTTTGCCGTAGGTGCTATGCTAAAGGTCAACCCAGAGGAGAGGCTGTCCATTGCTGAAGTGGTTCGACAACTGCAGGAAATTGCAGCAGCCAGGAATGTGAACCCCAAAGCCCCCATCACAGAGGTAAGGATGTCATAAGGCTACACTGTCCATGCCTAGGCCTTTAAGGTGCTTTGATTTCTTGGCATTAGCCTGAGACTCCTTCATCTGATGTAATTGAAGTCACAGACCCTCACAGGCTCAGAGCTACCACACCAAACACTCCTGTGGGTCCTGTCTCGGGTGGTCTTAAACTCTGGACAAGCTCACCCACATGAGCCAAAAGGGTCACTCTATCATGCCATCTGGCTCAGGTGATGATTGTTACTATCTACACACATCTCACAGTTTGCGGTCATGCACCAACCATGGCTTCATGGTTGCATTCATCCCCAGGCTCAACACAGGTTCAGTGCACATAGTTGCTGACAGTACTCTGCCTTATGGGCTGTTGGACGGAGGCACCCTACAGTTACATGTATTTGGGAAAAGCATGAAGTTCAAGAAAGCATTGTGGCATGTGGGCCAGGCATCCTTCTTAAAGCAGCCATAAGTCTAGCCCACACCTTCAGGGCCCAGGCAGGTTTCTGAGCATGTCTAGGAGTCCAACATTCATGTTCACTTTGCTGTGATAGCTCATGGCTTAGGCCAGATTCTACTATCCTTCCTTCTGGCTAATTCCTGACGTGAGGCCTTCTCTGAATCAATCTGCAGAGACTGGATGTCTGGTTCTAGTTTTGTGTGCTTCCTGTTTGTTGGTCCTTTCACCCCTGGAGGCAGAACTTTCTAAGGGCTGTTGATGTTGGACTAGTTAGCAGGGTGGCTAAGGTCTATGCTGCTGAAGGGTAAAGGTAGAGTGCAGAAGAAAGGTATTTTAGAGATGCTGGTCTGAGTCATCCGTGCATAGGTATCTTCGGAAGCAGTGGGTAGAAGAGGTCTGTGATTCCTTTATGGAAACCTGCTGATCCTTTCTGTTGGCATTAGGGAGATCCAAAACTAGGAACAGGATATGTTTTAAGAATTCAGGTGCTCTGAAGATGGCAAGTAGATGATAAGGATGTTTTGGACAAATTTCTTTGGAGATCGGGTTGATGGTAATGGGTCAGAGAGTCAAAGGCATTTGGGGTTGGGAATCGCTTTATGGCAGGGCTGCCTGGGGCCTTGTCTGTTACCTTTGAGCTTTTACAGAAGTGTTTGCTGGCTGTCTTGGAGACCACAGGAAGGTTGGAAACAGGACTGTGGGCCTTGTTCTTCATAGAGTGTCAGAGAAGAAGTGCTGCTGACCAGTGAAGACACCAAGAGTTTTATGATTGTAGTGTTTATGGAACCTGTGAACATGTTCTCTGGGCTAACCAGCTCCTTCGACAATATGCACTGTGGGCTGAGTTCAAAGAATAATTCAGGCTTGGTCCAAGGAGTTGTTGGAGGAGCCCACACCGCACTAGAACCACAGGTGTTAGGGCTCTGGGCTGCACACCTGATACATTTGCTCAAGATGGTTGAGTGGAATGGGAGGGAATGAATAGGAAGAACAGATTCTGTGTCCATAAAGGTTTGGATATGTCTTGATAGGATAAGGGTGTTAACATTTAATTAATGATTACTCCTTAGGTTACCCTGAATGTTGTTTTTGAGCTGTGAATGAAAGTTTTATTTCCAGCCCTGCCTAGACTTATGAGAACTTGCTTTCCTTGCATGTTAGAGTAAAGAAGATAGAGGTCTGCCCATTTAGCTTCTTGCTCATCAGCTGAGGGCATAATGCTAAGTACAGTTGAAAACTAGCTCTGGCTTTTGTATGAAAGTTGATGCTATGCTTTTGAATTTTATAGTTGCTGGAGCAGAATGGTGGCTATGGGAATTCAGGGCCTTCCCGAGCACAGCCAACTTCTGGGGGTCCTGTGAACAGCAGTGGAGGTAAGTGCCCCAACCTACCCACAGTCCTTTCCCTACAAGGATGTCTGCTCTTATTTACTAGGTACTCAGTATACGTCAGAGCTGCTATCAGAACCCTGTTCCTGTGGGGTTTTCATCTGCTAATTGGTTCTACCATTCTGTAGAACTCAGATCTTTTGAGCCACATACTCAGGGTAGAATGCAGAATTTGACAGGGTATTTTGACTCAGATCAACCAAGGGAAGGGTTGTTAGGGCAAGATCCAGGAGAGACTAGCCTGCAGCCACCAGTTAGCCCTGTCCCAAAGGAGTTACATTAGCACTTCTCAAAGCAAGGATTAACTCACCTATCATTCAGGATAAAATGGGATAAGTCTTCCAGGCATGGATGACTATGCTGACTAGCTCCTCTGTAGATGATACTGTATCCTGAACATCTGCACATTTCAAAGTCTATGGAAATGATCCTTCTTAAGGAAAGACACCTCCCCACTCTAGAGTACCTCCCAGAAATTGAGCATGAAGGCCAACTCTACTTTAGACAAGCTCATCAGATAATGCCTTAAGGTCACAGAACAATAGAAGTGTCTACTGGGAGGAGAGAAGGAAAAGAGATGGGGTCATAGGAGCTAGGGTGCAATGGGAAGGGTTGGAGACTGTTCCTGCTAGTTTGAGAGAGCCAAGCCATAGAACATGGCCTTCTATGTCATGAGGACTGGTTGCCTTGAGAGCACTGATGAAGGAAATTTCCTTTTTGAGATGTCAGGTGCTAGCTTGAGTCCGTCTCAGGATCTTTGTTTCCTAGAGAGAAGGCTCTTGTCTCCTATGGTTGGCTACCCCAGTGTCTTGGTACTTCAGGCCCTTACTCTGTGTGCCTAACATGTGTGGTACAGTTGTAGACCATGGAGAGTGGGTTCTGGGGTGTCTAGTTTTGCATCATATTATGTAGGCTCATTGTGGGGCTGTTCAGAACCTAAGTAACATGTGTTAGCTCTGCCACCACAGTCTTTGAGGGCCTTATTCTGTGGTCTCAGTCCACTTTTGTGGGTTTCACCTGCACTCACTTTTGAAAGGGTATCAGTTCCGGCAGTTACCACCTTGAAGTTGTGTCCCATAGTTGGTATACAGTTCCAACTAGAAGCTTGGTCTGACATGTTTTCTTGTAGCCTTCTTTTTGTGCCTACATTAGCCATTCTTTAGATTTCTGAAATAGCGGAAACAACAGGTTAGCACCTGCTAATGGGAAAGACAGTTCTCTGGTGGATTTGAAGGAGTTAGGGGAAACAGTGAGGCTTCTTGGGGGCATACTCTTGACCTACTGTGGCTTTTTTCTGTAGTTTTGGCTCTGGCAGAGTATGACCAGCCCTACGGTGGGTTTCTTGATATCCTACGGGGTGGGACAGAACGGCTCTTCACCAACCTCAAGGATACTTCCTCCAAGGTCATCCAGTCTGTGGCTAAGTAAGTATGAGTAAGTGTGAGGACTATCCTATCCTATTCTTTGCCTGTGTGGAGATTCCCCAAGGTGGTGTTATATTGTCACTCTCCGTTAGGGCGGAGCCAAATATAGACTTGAGCCTGGAGCCTTGCCTTAGCTTTGTTCTGTTGCTGTGATAAAACACTGACCAAAACCAGTGTAGAGAAGAGAGGATTTCTTTCAGCTTATAGGTTTAAGTTCATCATCAAGGGAAGCCAAGATAGGAACTCAAAGCAAGAAGCTCTGGATGTAGGAACTGAAGCAGAGGCCATAGAGGAGTGCTGCTTACTGACTCTTTCTATTGCTTGCTCAACCTGCTTTCTTATGTAGCCAGGACCACCTGTCCATGTCTTAGGAAGGTGTTTTCTTAATTGAGTTTTCCTCTTTACAGATAACTCTTGCTTGTTTTAAGTTGACAAAAAACCTAACAAGCACAAGTCTGAGGCCCCTGTCCATAGGACCCAATACAGAACTGGCTTTGTGTAGCATCAGCTCACAATCTCCTTAGCTCTGCCAGTATCTGTCATGGTAACACTATTCTTTTTCTTTGGTGTCAAAGAAATGAAGCAATTGCAGGGCAAAGTGACATCTTCCTGCCTACTCTCATTATTAGAAGTCAGTCACTATCAGACCTGGGCCACAGTGGGTGCGAATATATGCTTCAAGTCAGATGAATGGCTCCAAAGCTGTAGTGAGTGTTTCTGAACACAGCACTGTGTTGAAGGTTGCTCCATCAGCTTTTCTGGGGGGAATTGTGATTGAGATATCTGGTCAGTCTTACTGGCTCTTGTCAATATGGGTGCTCCTGCTGCCCAAGGATGTCTGCTGCTGTCGTAAGCAGCGTGTGGTCCCCAAACTCCTATGGTTGATGAAACATCCTTTCCTTTTTTTGTTGGTGGTGGTTTTGTTTGTAGCCTTAGCAGTTGTATATGTGTGCCTGTGCCAGTGGGGGAGTGCACGTGAATGTGCTATGCTACATTTTGGAAATAGAGATATGTGAACATGCATATGCATGTGCCTTCTGCATGGAATATATGCTTAAACCACTAGGCAGGTCCAAACTTTTCATATTGTGATATGATCTCTGTATTAGGGTTCTTTAAAGAAACAGAGCTGATAGAATATATATTACATATTTATGAATGGGGCTTATTAGATTGATTTACAGGCCATAGTCCAGATAGTCTAATGATGACTATGTCATGATGGAAAGGCCAAGAATCCAATAGTCGTTTAGTCCACATTGCAAAAAGTCTAGTGAGGCAGTCACTCCAATGTCACCATGTGGTTCTCTTGGGTCTGCCCACCTTTCTGAATCTAGACTTAGGCATAACTTCTCCTTCTTTCCTGCTTTCAGATGTTTTCCAAAGCTTTCTTTAGTACATTGGGCTTTTTCACTTTCTCAAGAACTCCCCTTCCCACCGTGTGGCTGCTTGTCTGCCGTGTCACTGACCTCCGTGCCTGACTCAAATGGCACAACCCCCTTCCTTACAACTATGAATCTCTAATAAACTTTAAACTAAAACAACTCATGATGTTTTAAGTAAGTTTATGATTTTGTGTTGAGCTTTATTCATAACTGTCTTTGGCTGCATGTAGCCTGTGGGTTACAAAATAGACATGGCCGATAAGAGTTCCATAAACTCCTGTGTTTATTAAATGGACTTACAAGTAGCATCAAACACCTTCAGTTTTTGACTCCATCAATGAAGATGTCCAAGTGTGGTGGCAGGTGGCAGAAGTGACCACTTCAGGTTGTCTTGGTTGCCTGAAGCTGCTTGATGTCTTAGAAGCCAAGGTCTGGGCCACTCTTGTCTGTGCCGAGTACAACCCTAATTTGTATACATTTGCACCTGTGTCCATAGCTGAACTGTCAGGGTTCTTGGACTTTTCTTAAGTGGGCTAGAGGTTAGGGTATACTGTGTGTAGAGCCCTAAGTGATATTCAGTACCCATTGTGTACCACTAAGTGTCTTGCATTCCTATACCTGACCTGATGCTGCGGCACATTTGTCTTCCTTGAGGGACAGCTAGGTTCTTTTCATGCCATCATTGGCTGCATATTTACAACCTTCACTCTTTACCTTTATAGCCCTGACTGATTTGAAACTCACTATGTAGACAAGGCTGGCTTTGATCACAGAGATCAGAAATCTCTCTGTCTCTGCCTTCAGAGTGCTGGGATAAAAAACATCTATCACTGATACCTGGTATCTTGGTTACTATTGGGCTATTAATTGTTTTTGGAAGAAATAAATTGGAACTAGTTAGTTCTGATCTGTGGCTTATCTGTTTAACTGCCTTTCCCCCAAAGAAATGTAAGCACCAGATAAAGCTGCATTTTAGTATATCCTGGTTTTTTGTCCCAGGGAGTTCTTTATACCCTAGTAAACCTGTCTTAAATAGGTTCAAATGTCATTTTAAAATGTTAAGATTGCCATAATCAGATTTTGCATCAGTGAATTTATAGTGTATGTCTGTTCTTTTTTCCCACCTGGCCCTCTGTAATGACCCCATGGTGACTCTGCTGATGCCAAGTGTGCCTGCCTCAGCTGTCTCTGACTTTCCTATCTGACCTCACTGCCCAGCTAAGGCAGTGTAGTACTCAAAATAATTCTGCAATAGTGTTTCCCCGCCCCCCATCTCTTCCTTTCCAAGGAAACTTGGCTTTTCTGGCACAACTGTTGTTTGTTTGTTTGGAGAGGAACTATAGAGTAAGTTTGCCAAGTTCTTGCATAGTTAGTTAGATTTCGATCTGTATTTTTTCAGTTTTCTGAACCAGTTTAGGGATTGGTTTCTAAGAGGTTTTGGTGGCCATGAGCAGTAATGTATTCTGGCCATTTGAGATGTCTTTTTTTTTTTTTTTTCCCCCCTCTAGCAATGTCTTCTGTCTCCTTTCAGGTCTTCATAGGGCACAGGGTGTGCTCTCTCCTCATGTTCTTATCCAGCCCCCTGAAGCAGTGGGCTCAATGGCTGATGTTATTATCTTACTTTAGTTACTATTTGGCGGGATCAGCCCTCACTGTTTTTGCCTTGGAGAACACTTCAGAAAGCAAAAGATGGCTAAAGCTCTTCCTTGGGCTGCTCTCTCCCACTTTTATTCCACTTCTCATTAGTTGTCAGCTTACACAGCAGTCAGACACAAGACATGCACACATACATACACACTACTTAGAGGATACAGCCTACAAGCAAGGTTACCTCAGTATTCTAGGATGTAGGTGCCTCTTAAAGTTCTTATAACTACTGAGTGTTTTCTCTTCCAATTGAGTGTTCTTCCATTCCAGCTATGCAAAGGGTGATCTGGACATATCTTACATCACATCCAGGATTGCAGGTATGTCTAATTGGATGGTAGACATCTTTAGGGGATGTAGACAGATGACCAGTAGAGGTAGCCAAGGTGCAAGGTGCCTCTCTAGCCTCTTTGATAGCCGTGGATGCATCTGACGTTTGGCCTGGAGAACTACCCTGAAAGAGTGGAGGGTAGGTGACATATATTGAGCATATTTCCTGGCCAGTGAAAAACACAGGGCTAGCGTCAGCCCAGCTTCTGGCATGATTGGAACTCTGAGGATACAGAGGGAGTAATGGTAGGACCATGGACGTTAAAACTAGATAATCTAGGCAAACTGTAGTCAGAAAAGCTGGTGTTAAAACTAGATAATCTAGGCAAGCTGTAGTCAGAAAAGCTGGTGTCCCTAAAGTCCATGCTTATATCAGGTAACTGGGAGAGCTCTCCCAGACATCTGTTGTTAACTTTGTAATGTTTCCCATATTGCAGTTTGTGCACATCCCACTACACAGGCTGGGAGACTTTAAGAGGGTGAGAAGAGCCTGTGTTTGGCCAGCTACCTGGCTGGGAGGTGAGCCCAGCCCAAGAGGGCAATCCCCTAGCATCTAACTTGGGCCTACTTTGTTTCAGTGATGTCATTCCCAGCAGAAGGTGTGGAGTCAGCAATCAAAAACAATATAGAGGATGTGAGATTATTTTTGGATGCCAAGCATCCAGGACATTATGCCGTCTACAACCTTTCTCCAAGGGTATACCGGGCTTCCAAGTTCCACAACCGGGTAAGTGGCCTTGAACTATTCTTTTATGATTTGGTACATTTCCCCATTTAAGTACAGTTTTAAGTGATGGATCTGCACTAGCCTGATATGAACAGTACCAGGCAGCTGCAAGGAGCTGACCATAGCAGCTGCCAGGGAGGCTAGGGCTAGAGTTGTGGCTAGAGGTGGGGATAAGCCAGAGTTTAAAGGAAACTCTACATTGTGTGTGTGTGTGTGTGTGTGTGTGTGTGTGTGTGTAGCTTGCGTGCGCGTCCCGAGAAACTAGGGTGTCATACACACGCACACACAAACTTAGCAAAGGAAAAGGTAGTTCTTTTTGTAGCATCAATGAAACATTCCTGTGGCACAGGTCACTCATAGTTAAGAGGTATGTCAGATGAGAACCCCAGCTGAGGAATAATTTCAGGCTACCACATTTATAGACTCATTCAAAAAGGACAATTGTGTGGAGAGGGGAAGAGGAGGAGGCTTAAGGTGTCTGTTGTCAAGCCTGACAACCGAGTTCATTCTCTCAGGCCCACATGATAGAAGGAGAAAATCAACTCTTATTAGTTCCCCTTTAACCTTCACATACATGTGCTCTGTCGCACGTGTATGTGTGTGTGCATGTATGTGGGCACACAAAGGTCAAAAAGAAAATTGTTTTTAAAAAGGACAGTGTTGTAGTCAAAGACAAAGTAATCCTGTGGATATGTCAGCCAGGTTCTTTGGGACTGGTGCAGAAATTTAGCTGAGTGGACTTTTTCCCTGCAGGTCACTGAGTGTGGCTGGGCAGTCAGAAGGGCACCGCATCTCCACAGCTTGTATACTCTATGCAGGAGCATGCATGCCTGGCTCCGGGAAGACCACAGGAACGTCTGCGTTGTGCATTGCATGGTGAGTTGTTTTAGCTGCAGATACTGAACCAAAGCAACATTGGTCCTGGGTACAATGGGGGCACACTGACCAGAGGAAGATCTCTGTGCTTGGAGCTTTGGGCTTGATGGACACAGACTCCCCATGGTTTCTACTCCTATGGGACAAGAAGCATTCATAAGGGCTCTTTTTTGGTGATCCAAGCAGCACATCCAGCATCTGGGAGAGGGATGTGCAACCTTGAGATAAATGAGTTTTTCTAACCACAGAATTGGGGAGAAAGATTTAAATACCTTACATACAGTGTGACATCCAACAGGAAGTACACTCAGGGCTCAGCTCTGCTGTACTGCAACTGTTTTGATTTTTTGAGATACGGTCTTGCTGTCCTGGAACTCAGGCTGGCCTCTAACTCACAGAGATTCATCTGCCTCTGTTTTCCAAGTGCTGGAGTTAATGGCATGTACCACCATATCTGGCACAACTGTTAATATGAGAACAATAGTAAGATGGACCTGGTAAGACTGGTCAGTAATCTCAGCTACTTAGGAAGCTGAGGCAGAAGGATCAGAAGGTAAATGTCAGCCTAAACAACGTTGTAAGAGCCTGAAGAGCATTGGGAGTATAGCACTTACCTAGCATGGAAGAGGTCCTAGGTTCAGTTCTCAGTAACACAAGTGAAGAAAAAGATGATGATGATAAGAGGTCTCAGGAAGGGGTTGAACATGGTGAGGCTACCAGGCCAACTTGAGACTGAGTGGGAGGCCAACCTGTGTACTTTGCTAATGACTCTTTATTATCTTCTGGGCTCTGAATTCTCAATTGCATGAAACATATTTATGTATGTTCCCAAGTGTATCCTAAACAAACCTAGCATTAGATCCTTCCCTTAGCCACATAGATAGTTAGGTTTATAGGAACTGTTAGGAGTCCTCTTCCTATCTGTGCAAGGGCCTATGTGTAAAAGAAATGCTTCTTCATTGTAGGATGGGAGAGCTGCATCTGCTGTGGCAGTCTGTGCATTCCTGTGCTTCTGCCGTCTCTTCAGCACTGCAGAGGCTGCTGTGTACATGTTCAGCATGAAGCGCTGCCCACCAGGCATTTGGCCATCCCACAAAAGGTACCAGGTGACCCTTGCTGGGGACAATGATGCCTACAGCTCTTGTGGCCCTGAAGTGGTGCTGCCTTCACTGTGTTGGACCTGCAGTCAGGTACTCTAGTTTGCTGAAGGCCAAGTTAGTATCACTGTGGTTTCTAGCTCATCCCCAGACCTGTGCCCACAGGTGCCTAACAAGTATAGGCCATATTTGACTTCAGCTGAAACTCTCACGCTGTGATGGCTTCTGATTTGTGGTGGCAGCCTCATGTTGAGGGCCTGGGTACCAGATTTTCTAGTAAATGTATGAAGTTTATGTGGCCATGTGTTGTGTGGGATCCAAACTTTGTAGACTTGGGAGGTTATTTTGTAATGCACTGTGAACCTTCACACTTTCAAATATGAAGTGTTATTACCCTGCTTCTCTGAGGTCACAAAAATGTGTATAAGACTCACTCAGACATTCCTGTTGGCCATAAAGTAAGTTATTTACCTTCAGTGTAAAGAAATAAATTTCTTTTATTTTTCCTTCCATTTATTTATTTATTTATTTATTTATTTATTTATTTGACACAGGGATCCACTCTGGAGCTCAGCCTAGCCTAGAACTCACTATGTAGGCTAGACTGCTCTCAAACTTAGGCCAATGCCCTAGTGCTGAAATTATAGATATGAGCTATCATGTCTGGTTAAGAAGCAAATTATTGCAGTTCTGCCTAGCTTTGACCCCTTGTCCGTTCACTATGGGACTACCGCATTCACCAGCTATGTCCATTCATATTTAGTATTCACTATTTCCCTAGGGCAAGACTTTCATTTGGAAGTCGGGGTCAGACACTGCCCATCCATCAAACGCCCTGTGTCTTAATGAATTCTTGGAAAGATATGGATCAACCTTTCTGAGAAAGCGACTGGGTGGAACATGAAACAAAAAGCCAACACAGATGCTGTTATGAGGCAAAGGTCCAGGCCAGTAAGGGGCTCCATGTTTTGGCAGTGGGAGTATTAAGTGCTCTTGCTGATATACACAATTCGCTTGTGAATGGGACCCACCTTAGTTGCTTACTGCCTGGTGGGTACAGCATCGTGATGGCAGGGTGTTCCTCAGGCCATATGAAGAGAGTGGCCAGAGAAGTAAGTGTAGAACAGAACCCTGGATACATGAGCATCTCCAGGGCCCACAGCAGCTACAGCCACAGGCCCAGGAGTCTCTGAGCACAGGAGCAGAACTAAAAAGAGCCCATCCTTACTTATCATCTTACTTCATCTGAATATCCTGAACACAGACAATCTGAGCCAGAGGGAAGGAAGCCACTTGCAAGAAAGGAAAGCATGAATTACAGACTGTCAGAAACCCCCAGACTCCAAATGAAGAATTTCCTTCCTTCCTTCCTTCCTTCCTTCCTTCTTTCCTTCCTTCCTTCCTGTTTGTTTGTTTGAGACAGGGTCACTCTCTACCTAGCCCTGGCTGTCCTGGAATTTGCATGTAAACCAGGCTGGCCTTGAGCTCACAGAGATCCTACACACCTTTTTTTGAGACCTGTAACCTCTCTATGTGACCTTGGCTGTCTCGGAATTTGCTATGTAGACCAGACTGGCCTCAGACTCTTAGAGATCTTTCTACCTCTCTGCCTCAACCTCACAAATGTTAGTATTAAATGTGTGTTCCACCATGCAAGGCCTGAAGATTGTTTTAAGCACAGTGATTAATAAGTCAGTGGAAGAAAGGAGATGAACGCATAAAAAATGTTTATTTAGCTCGAGTGAATTAAAGAAGAAAAATGAAGCCAAGAACATGAATAGAAGAAAATACAGTTTTTAGTCCTTGCATGTCGGCATTGAGACTTAGCACAAATAATCCAAGAGCTCAAGTCAAAGAGCAAGGATGTAGACACTTGAAGAGATGAGTATGATGAGTATGTAGCAGTATAGGGAGCAGACTGCATCAGTGGCCCTGTTGCTGTAGGGTCTATGGATCGTCCTACAAACCAACAACAGGTCCTACTCTGGTGACAAGCTGCAGTTGGGGACCCAGCCACATTGTCAGGTGAAGATTCAACCTCTGACATCCACGAGAACTTGTTTCCCCTTCATTTTGGCTCTACTTCCAGACTCAGCTGTGGGTACCCTCTATTCCATTTGCTAATCATCAGGTGAACACAGACTTAAGTTTGTGGCTACCACAGTTTCCTGTCTCCTGCAACTCATTGAAGTCTACAGGAGAATTGCATCCCTTCACCCATGTTGATTGAAGAAGATAGCTGGTTCTCATCCCTGTCCCCCGCCAGAGGAGACACAATTGGTGGGAGCCTGACACAAAGATGTCCCACTACAACACTCCCCAAAAGAAAGTAAGAGGAGTTCTATCATCAACAGACAAATCCAAGCTGAGCATGATGGTGTATTCCTACCATCTCAGAACTGGGAAGGCAGGAGCAGAACAACCATGAGTTCAAGGCCACCTGGACTGCATAGCAAAACCCTAGCTCAAAAAACAAAAAAACAAAAACAAAATCCAAAAAACAAAAAAGCCACAAAACAAACAACCTAGTATAGAGGCACATATCTGTAATCCCAGAGCTTGGAAGTTAGAGGCAAGAGTTTAAAGCCAGTTTCGGTTATATAAGAAGTTTGAGGCCAGTATGGGCTTATGTGGCCTTTGTCTTAAATCAATTTATGTGTTGTGGTAAAGGTAGAGAAATGGCTAAGCAGTTCAGAGCACTTGCTATTCTTGCAGAGAAGACCTGGGTTCAATTTTTAACATCCACGTGGCAGCTCACAACTATGTACAGCTCTAGTCCCAGGAGGTCCAGGTCTTCTGGCCTCCTGGGGCACCAGGTGTGTGAGTGGTGTGTAGACCAGTATACATGAAAACAAACACTGGCGAACGTAAAATAAAAATAAATCTTAAAATAAAATGATGAGGTAGACTCCTAACATCCTTCTCTCAGTAGTCAGTAAAATAAGTACATAAAAAATCAGTGACTCAGTAGCATTGACTGATTGCTGTGGAATATTTCACCATAAATTGAAAGATAAATTTTTTTCAAATGTGTGTGGAACATCAAAGCAACATCATTTTGAGCCATTAGTTAAACCTCAATAAATTTGGTTTTGTTTTTTGGAGATGTGTGTGTGTGTGTGTGTGTGTGTGTGTGTGTGTACACTGAAGATACAGGTCACTGTGAGCTGTCTGATTTGGGTGTGAGAATTAAATTTGGGTCCTCTAAAGAGCAGCAATAGTCTTAACTGCTTAGCCATCTCTCCAGCCCCTAAATTAAAAAAATTTTATATTGAAATTCTACATGCAAAATATGTTCTTGGCTCTAAGGGTTAATAAGACAAGAAACCATTATCATAATCTAAAAAACACTCTAAATATTTCAAAATGAAATTTCTTCTAAACATAGGTAAAAAGAAAATCTCAAGTGATTTAAAAATACTTTTAAAATATGGTATCAGAGTTTTGAAGAATAAAACCTTCAAAGGGAGATTTATGCCATTAAATTCTTATATTTGAGAATGAAAAATGTCTGATGTCTCTTTCCCCTGAGGACACATCACATGCTTGGGTGACAGGTGCATGTCTACCTTAGGTACATTGAATATGTATGTGACATGGTGGCAGAGGAGCCCATCACACCCCATAGCAAGCCAATGCTGGTGAAATCTGTTGTCATGACCCCTGTGCCACTATTCAGCAAGCAGAGGAACGGCTGCCGACCATTCTGTGAGGTCTATGTTGGGGAGGAGCGTGTGACCACCACATCCCAGGAATATGACAGGATGAAGTGAGTACAGATTTGGGATTTCTTATCCCTTCTTGTTTTGAGTCCTCTTGCAAACTTCTGAAGCAGAAACTACCTTATGTTCTGATTGACCTATGCTGGGTACCAATGATTTCATGTTGGGCTGAGGGTGGAGAAAGAGGGGTTATGTACAAGAGTGTATACACTTGGGAGGCAGAGGCAGGTGGATGTCTGAGTTAGAGGCTGGCCTGTTCTCCAGAGCAAGTTTCAGGGCAGCCAGGGCTACACAGAGAGCCCTGTCTCGACAAACAAATAAAACGAGAGTGGCTTTTTTAGGATAACTTGGCACACAAACATCCAGAGAAGGTGTGGACTCAAGGGTTTAGTAACATCTTAGAACTCTCGGTTTGTTTGTCTGTCTGTTTGTCTGTCTTTTTAAACTTACATAAGCCAATGTCTCAATGTGTTCCAGGGAATTTAAAATTGAGGATGGCAAGGCTGTCATCCCCCTGGGCATAACAGTTCAAGGAGATGTGCTCATCATCATTTACCATGCCAGATCCACATTAGGAGGGAGACTGCAGGCCAAGGTGAGTGTCACTGTGTGATTTGGCCTCTGGAATGACCTTTCTACCCAGTGAGCTATAAGCTATTGTTCCGTAAGTGTTTGTGCCAGTCCTCAGTGCTCACTGTATATGACACAGGGCAAAGGGGATGTTAGCCTGAAAGGTCCAGAATTTCCCCCATGAGCATAAACTGTAATCTTCATGAAGAGCTGTTGTACTTAAGTCTTGGTACCTCTCCTGCCTCAGCCCAAGCTGCTCTGGCCCCTATGCAGGCATCTTCTTTACTTTCACCAAGCATTTCACCAAGCCACCCAATCTGTCCTGTGCCTTGAATTCTGTTGAGAAGAACAGATTAATTGGGCCCAATCTGGCAGCTTATATTCTTGGGGAAGAACTCTGATACAGAGTTAGTATGCACTCTCAGTGTGTCTCCTGCTGGTCTTCTTGTAGATGGCGTCCATGAAAATGTTCCAGATCCAGTTCCACACTGGGTTCGTGCCTCGAAACGCAACCACTGTGAAATTTGCAAAGTATGTTGGTGTTGCACTGTGCTGCTGTTGGCGAGGGACAGGTACCCAGAACCACTAGCTGAACACATGCACATGGGTCAGTCAAGGAAAAAAAATAAAAGACTAGCAAGTGAGAGACCTGCCACATGATGCTGACTATAAAACTGGACCTAGACCCTGGGCCTGTTTGTGTCTTCTGTCCCTCACAATTTACAAAGGACCCAAGTTAGCTTCCACTTGGTACCTGATACCTTTGGACTGACCTTTATGCATTTCTTTTTAGAATTGAGCCAGTTAAGTCTAGATGTGGCATAACCAATGGTGTAGCAAAGTTTACTCTAATTTGATTCTTTGCTCAGTGTATGGGGCTGTGTTGGGTACAGAGTTGGGAGGTAATATTCTGTTCCTACCCTCTAGAAGCTTGGTCTGCTTTTATAGACAAATGTATGAACAAACAGTACAGAGGAATAACTCTGGGTGACAGGACTTGTGGGATCGTGTTGTGTATATTGGGTTATAACAGCAGGCTCTAGCTTGTGGTGAACAGCTGGCATAGTCACCACTTCAAGGTTGTTGGTATAGCCTATAAGCATCATGATATATTTTCAGATTCAGCTGTGTGGGTCTTGCTGGTGGACTCTCCTCTTCATCAAGTTCATTCATCAGCCCTGGGTAGAAAGAAATGAGGGTTCCAGGAGTGAGCAAAGAGTTGCCAGGGGTATGCCCCCTGCCATGTTGTGTTCTTGTTCTTTGCACTTCCCCAATGGAAGCACTAGATAGAGCATCAACAGGTCACAACTCCAGGAGACCCTGTAGGTGTATAAATGGTGTTTGCAAATATCTTGCATTTGTATCTCTTTGATAGTAATACTTCACTCTTTATTTGTTTGAGACAAGGTGTCTTACTCTGTAGCTTAAACTCATACCAATTATGTAACCCAGACATGTCGATCCTCCTGCCTCAGTTACACAAGTGCTGGGATTACAGGTGCCTCACTCTTTTTCTTGCAGACAATAGTTTCTGTAGTTTTCAGCCACCATAGAGGCATGGTCAGTTTTTTGGGGTTTTGTGTGTCTTTCTTTCTTTCTCTTTCTTTCTTTCTTTCTTTCTTTCTTTCTTTCTTTCTTTCTTTCTTTCTTTCTTTCTTTCTTTCTTTTAAAAGACCAAATGACTGAAGACCAAGAAAATGGAGGCAAAAGAGCTATATGATTCAGGTATTAGAGTTAATAAACAAGAACTTTTAATAGTTCTGATTAGAATTGCAGTTGTTTGAATGTCTCCACCAAGTTCATGCTGGAATTTAATTATTAAGTTATTAAGAGGCCTGGTGGCTTTATCTGACTATGGTGTCTGGGTCTCGCTTTTGGAAGGCTATTAAGATGAAATGAAGCCATGAACATAGGGCCCTATCTATTGGGACTGTAGCTTATATAAGAGGAAGAAGCCTGAGATAGGACACTGGATCTGGCCATATGATGCCCAGAGCCAACTAGGGACCCTACAAAGCTGCTGCCAGTCAAGAAGCCCTCACCAGAGACAGCCACCAGTCTCTGATCTCTCAGCCTTCAGAACCATGAAAAGCATAAGCCTTTATTTTCTCTGAATCAGTTATGATATTATTACAGCAACAGAAAATGGATCAAGACAACATATTCAGGAAATCAAAGGGAGGGCTAGCAAGATGGCTCTTAAAATAAGGGTACTTGTTACCAAGCCTGATGACTTGAGTTTGATTACAGGGACCAATAGGGTGGAAGGAAAAAATGATCTCCTGCAGGTTGTCCTCTGACCTCTTAATTCAGGTTTTAACTCTTGTGTGTTTGCGCTCACATAACCATACAAATTAAATATATTAAAATATAATAAATAAATTTTAAAAAATAAGTGAGAGGTGAAAATGGAGCATTTCAGCAGACCTAGAATGTGGAGACAAGACAGATATGATTTGAACTGAAAACACAGCTGACATGAAGAATTTGAGAATTGTCTTGGCAGCAGAACAGTCAAGGTGAATTGTAAAGAATATATTCTTCAGACTGAGCACAGAGGAGGTGAAGGAAGACTGGACCTGAAAAGATGCCAGGTCCAGTCAAAGGAGAACAGGTTCAGCTCCTGGAAAAGTAGCAGACATCTGCCAATGAGGTGTCAGGGCTGTGCATATCATACGGTGTTTTCTAATAACAAAAAGAGAAACCCTTGCCTCAGAACATAGTTAAATTGCTGAAAGCACCTGGTAGGGAGATGTCATGATTGTCAAAGTGGCAAGGCTAACATCTGTCAGTGAACTGAAGGGCTACTAGCCAGAAGTCGGGGCGGTATCATCTTAGGAGTGATGGAAGTATGAAGATTCTGTATCTAGGGAAAGTGACCTTGTATGGTGTGATTAATTTAGCAGATGTGTTCAGGGAAACAGAGAGAGACAGTTTAGTACCAAAGGGCAGACAGAACAAATTAGAAGCAAGCCTGAAACTCACTATCAGATATGAGGAAAATTGGGGTGCTCACTGTAATGAGTAAGATCAAGTGTGTGTTCACTACCTAACACATCAGAAATCATGCATTAACTTGGGATTTAAAATTTGTTTGAAACTGGACATGGTGGTGCACACCTTTAGTCCCAGCACGTGAGAGACAGAAGTAGTCAGATTTTGAGTTCGATTGCATTTAAAAACCCTACCTAAAAGGGGTGGCGGGAGAAAGAATGAGGGTTGTTTGTAGTAGAATACATAACAGCAACACTAAAGAGTCAGGATATGAAGTGATCCCTCATTAGCCTCTGAGGCCTGAAAGTCAGCAATGTGTTAATTGCAAGTCAAGGAAGTATGTTACGACTCCACAAAAAGCAATAAAGAGCTTAATAAAGATAGAGGAAATGAAATGTGGAACACAAAATATAATTTATTCTACGTAAGATCAGAATAAAGAAAGGAAGAGACAGAACCCAAAGAGAGAAAAGGAAGAAAGGCAACACAGCAGCAGATTCATCCCCAGTTTGTTAGATTACAAATATACAAAATATTGGAGTTGTTAAATAAACAACCCAACTAAAAAATTAGACCTCAAATGTGTGTAGTTTACAAGAGCCATGTTTTAGAAATATATATGTGAAGACTAAAAAGGCTGAAAGTGATGGAACCTTCCACACAAATGTAGGCTAACGATCTATTACTATCAGTGACAACTAGTGCACACCAAGGTGAAATGCTTTGAGAAATAGCAGTGTAGTGTGCTGAAGGGCCAGTGAGGCAGCAGCAGACCATCCGTGTGTTTGTGGGTACCCAATTACAGAATGGATAAATTACAGTTGATGTCATTTCTTTTTTTTTTTTTCTATTCTTTTCTTTCTTTCTTCTTTGGCAAGCAGAACAAGTAAACAAATTATTATATAGGTCTTTTATATAATAACTTCAATTTTTCAAACTTCAGTAACTGAAAAAAACCTGATTTCTCATTTTGAAAGTATCCAGTGTAAGGCACTGTTGAGTTTGGGGGACACTTCAGACCACAGAAATATGTTTTATTTGAGTATCCTGGCTATATAAGCCTACAGTAAGGCAAGAGAAGCCTATACATGTGCAGCAGGATTGCTCTGCAGAGCAACTGAACTGTCGTGGTAGAAAAGAACTGGGAGCAACACCATCAGAGGAGCCTGAGTGGGTCAGTCTGGTGGTCATGGGATACACAATAGATCTGAGGTATCCTTTGATTGAATGAGGGTCCAAGAGCGATTTCATCATACTATTCTACAGTCATGACACAAATCAGAATTTTGTTTATAAGATACAGGTGTGAGAATCCCCTTCACTTCCTATTGGAGCCTAGACATACCAGTATCTAACCTCCAGGGCCTCTGAAGCCCTGTGACTTGAAACCCAGCTCCCTATTCCCCTGCTCACACACCCCCATTGTGCCCTCACTGCCCTGCTGGCTAGACTGGGCAGTCTCAAGGCCAGTTGGGCAGGGAAGTAAGAAATGAGCTGTCCCCAGAACTCATCAACCCATCTTAGAGGCTGAGCTTGCCAAGTGTACAGAACTCTCCGTGGGCTCTCCTGCCTTGTTCCTCCATCCTCATTGATGGCAAGTTTCAGCCTTTTCTCCCTGTAGCCATCAGCTACATGTAAGCCTAGCTGCTGTAGTTATTAAGTTATATCCCAATGGAAAGATACATATGGAGGGAAAACTCCTGTCACAGAGCCATCTTGCTCTGTCCTGTGCTGTGCTCTCCAGTGTGCAGAGGGTGGCATCCCAGGCAGGAAGTGGTAAACTAGGAGTCTAGAACATTGCAGGCTCATCTGGATGCTTTTTTTATAATAGAAACAAAATGAACCATTGCTTGCTACCCACATAGCCACTTTGCTCTCCCCAGCTTTCCTTACACAGCGGGATTGGTAACTACAGAATCACACAGATTCAGAGACTCCCTTAGGACCAGGAGTGTGTGGCCTCCTTTGACACCCGGAGACCCCTGAAAATGAGTCACCATTGCTGTGTGTGTTTCTTAGATTTTGTTAGCAATGGTGTTGTTGATAGGTACAAAACTTAGTATGACATACAAAGATATTAGGTGGCATATGAGTATGTTTATGACTCTGGGTGTTCAGAAAGTAGCGTTTCTTGGAGCATTGTGGAACTACCACATGGGGACAGTTTGTAAAATGGCTAAAGTTGCTGCCTGCAGGGTGGCCTAGCCCAACCTCCCCTGCTCCCTATGCTCCCCTGGTGTCTAAAGGCCCCATGGCCTCCCATCTTCCTGCTCCTTGCTATACCTCTTCTCACAGTCCAGGTTGCCTCCCTGAGCCTTCAGCAAGTCTTATCTCTAGTTTCCGATGATCCGGGAAGGCTTAGATTTATGATTATCTAATAATAGTATTTTTGCCAAGGTGTACATATTATTATAAAAAAATTTTTAAGATTTCAGAGTACCTGATTTAAACCAATCAAGTGCCTGTCGTATGTGTGTAGTTGGAGGTGAGGGGTGGGGCCTAGGGTCTCTGGTCAGGCTACAGGTCTGCTATGTGGAGCCTGCCTTCCGTTTTTCTGGATTTAGAAGTCATGCTATGGCAGTTGTCTGTCCTGTGGTCACTCTGAGCACCTGGCCTCCCATAACAACTTCTGTGCTGGGAAACACAGAAGTCTAGCTCAGTACTCTACTACATTAACAGCTAGGGAAGCAGGGCAGTGATCCTGGGTGCATCAACCCTGCTCTAAGTCCCCAGGTTCCACGGGTAAGGATGGTTATGTGCCTATTTTCTCACCAGCAGTCTTTTATCCTTCCTGTGGATGTTGGTACACCCTGGCCATACTCACTCCTTGTCTCTCTTCCTGTAGATATGACCTGGATGCTTGTGATATTCAAGAGAAGTACCCAGATCTGTTCCAGGTGAACCTGGAAGTAGAGGTGGAGCCTAGAGACAGGCCCAGCCGAGAAGCTCCACCTTGGGAGAATACCAGCCTGAGGGGGTTAAACCCCAAGATCCTCTTTTCCAACAGGGAAGAGCAGCAGGACATTCTGTCTAAGTTTGGTAAGATGTGCCCTGGCTCTCAGTGTACTTGGCTTGAAACCCAATTCTAGTTACTTTCCCTTCTGGGTAAGATTTACAGATACAGAGTTCTCCCCCCAGTTTTGGGCATCCCCACCTGCTCTGTGCTCATTAGTAGATAAAGAACTGTTAGATAAAGATACAGTTCTGGTACAGGGAAGGGAAAGACATGACACTATGATCCTGGGGCCCTTTCATGGGTTCATAAGCCACATGAAACACCTGCGCAACCTGACATGGGCACCGCAGGGTCTATTCTCTTTGCTGTGCAAAAGCAACCTCTATAGAGTATTGGTTCTCAACCTATGAGTCACAACCCCTTTGGCAAACCAGTCTCCAAAAACATTTGCGTTAAGATTCATGCCAATAACAAAATTAGAGTTATAAGGTAGTAACAAAAATTTTATGTTGGGTGGTCACCACATCATGAAGAACTGTATTAAAGGGCTGTGGCATTAAGGGGATTGAGAACCACTGCTCTGGTATGAGGTCCTGTTGCTCTCTGAGTACATGAACCCTTGATTTACTTTTGGGGTTAACATGAATCTGTGACCTGGAAGGATTTCCTCCAAAGTTAGGTTTGTACCATAAGTTGACTTAGATCATATTCTCTGGACATGATAATTTAAATGCCACATTGAAGGTGGAACAGTTTACATGTATTCTTAAAAGGAATATATATGTTCGCATGTATGAATATGTGTGTGATCTATGAGTGTGCTGTGTGTGTTCATGGGTAAGGCACAGCACTGAATAGAAGGGTAGAATAGGGGAATCTATTGTAGCCAGACCTTGTTGTTCTCAAGGAACTGGTGCAGGTGCCCCTATGGCCTACCCTATCCTGTTACTCTGACTGTGCCTTGCCCTGTGTTGTACCTGGCACTGGTGGCCTGATGCCAGCCTTTTCCTGACAGGGAAGCCGGAGCTACCCCGGCAGCCGGGCTCCACAGCTCAGTATGATGCTGAGGCAGGGTCTCTGGAGGCTGAGATCACAGAGTCGGACTCACCGCAGAGCAGCAGCACGGACACCAACCACTTTCTTCACACACTGGATTGGCAGGGTAGGCATAGGGCACAGCTAATTTTTCATTCTTCAGTGGGGTCCAGTCTGTCACATGACCCTGAGCTCTCTTGTCACTGCTAATTAACTGGCATTAACCAGTTTCA
Organism: Rhynchomys soricoides; assembly: GCA_019843965.1. Lineage (NCBI taxonomy): Eukaryota > Metazoa > Chordata > Mammalia > Rodentia > Muridae > Rhynchomys > Rhynchomys soricoides. Next base: position 11,675,436 of record JADRCH010000035.1, on the reverse strand, counting down.
GCATCCTGCAAGGGCCATATGCTGAGTTCAGGTATTTAGAGTGACAGGTATTTCATGGGGACAGGCAGAGTTGCGGTCTCCTTACAGGGGCTGTAGCCCTACACACTGGCCTGTTTTGGAAGGGTTTATGTCATTGGGGATCAAAGCCAAGGCCTCATGCATGTCAGACAAATCCTCTACAGCTGAGCTACACATTTAGCCTTGTTGTCTGGCACACAAACTTAAGAATAGTATATATTCTTTGAACACAAAAATAGATACACACACACACATACACACACACACGTACACGTACGCGAACTCGTGCACCCACATGCATACACACTTAAGTCCACAAAGCCCAAGGTATCAATTTCATTTCATTATTGACTTGAAGTCATTTGCTGACCAAGTCCCTATAGTTTCATTAACAGGCCCATGGGGAGCAGAGAAAGGTCCTCAATATAAGGGATAAGCTAAACTCCGGTGGTTGATCACATCCCCACCTGGGAATTGCTTTATTTCTTACTGTCTCCAGTTTCTATTGGGCATCTTAATCTCTTCCTCATGTCTCACGGCCTAGTTAATACAACTAAACACCTAGGATTCACCTACCGCTTGCCTCCCTAACTTATAATCCAGGGTGTGCCACTACCACTCAGGGAAGGATATTTCCCCAGAAAGTGCTATGGTGTGTCCCCTACTAGGCTGTGTTTTACCAAGTGTTTTCCATAGAGATGGAAAGCTAGCAGATGTACCTTGTTTAAGCCTGGACTTCTTTGTTGTTGGATTGAGGCCAGTTTTATGGCTCCATGGTGGTCTCTGAAGCTCAAGCCTTAAGAAATGTGCTCTGAAGCCTACGATAGGCCACTGGGGTTGACACGAGGGTCCTGGTGTTGTCTGTATGGTTACAACCTGGGCCCTGCTGAGGCTTCTGCTTATATCAGCTTGTTCTGCTCTCTTATACCTACTCTAGCATGTGGGTCAATCAACCATTGGATTTCTTTCCACAGAGGAAAAAGAACCAGAGACTGGTATAGACAATACCTCTCCTAAGGAGAGTCAGTCTGTCCTGATTGCAGATGGAGATGGAAGTGAAGTATCAGATGAAGAAGAGACTTCATTCCCCAGTGAGGAAAGGAAGCCAGGGGCTGGAGAAGATACACCAAGGCTGGCAGCTGGAACCAGACAGCAAGACTTAATATTTGATGTGGGCATGCTGGCTGCCCCACAGGAGCCTGTACAGCCCGAAGAAGGTGTCGATCTCCTGGGGCTGCACTCTGAGGGAGATTTAAGGCCTGCTGCCCCCTTGCAGGCTTGCGGGGTCCCATCTAGCAACACTGACCTGTTGAGCTGCCTACTTGAACCATCTGATGCTGCTCAAGTGGGGCCTCCTGGTGACCTGCTTGGTGGTGAGGCTCCTCTGCTGCTAGCAAGCCCAGTTTCTCCTCTTGGGGTTCAGAGCAACCTACAAGGAAAAGTCCCTGACACTGGTATGCATTTCAGTTATGCAAAAAATTGGCTTCATAGTAATGAACAAGGCTTAACTATTCCTGCCATGTAGAAAAAGGATCATCCTGTTATATTGGCATCTGGTGGGAACCACCTTCTGTAGAAACTGCATGTGGCTGCATTAGTTCCTACTGATCTCAGTTCATAAGCCAGGACCACCAGCTCTGGCTTCAGGTGATGCTGTATCCATGGGACAGTCCCAAGATGTAGGACATTAGAAGGGCCATGTATCCCTGGGTGGGCTGCTGGGTGGGCTGAGTTCACATTGCTGAGGAAAGTGGAGGCCTGAGAGCAGGGGTGCAAGGCTCCCAGGATGCAGGCTAAGGTATGCTTGTCCCTGCCCCTGCCTCTGTCTCCTAGTGGACCCATTTGACCAATTCCTGCTGTCATCCAACTCGGACACCCAGCCCTGCTCCAAGCCTGATCTCTTTGGAGAGTTTCTCAACTCTGACTCAGTAGCTTCCTCAACTGCCTTCCCATCCACCCACAGTGCCCCACCCCCATCCTGTAGCACTGCCTTCCTGCACCTGGGTAAGTATGGCCATGATAAATATTACATAGAAGCCATGAGCTTATTTATGTATGAAAAGGCCTAGGAGCACCTACTTCCTACAGCCTGGGGATAGGGCTCAGGGATGGAGCAGTGGGCATAAGGGCCTTCTGTCTACTTAGCTCTAATGTACTGGGCCTAACTTAATACCTCTTGGTGACTTTGACAAAGTCTAGGGCTTCCCAAGGCCTAGCAGGACACAATGTCATCTTTTTCTCATCTCCTTAATCTGTCGCCTCAAACCTGGAACAGGTTCCACTGCTGCTTACATGCCCTGCTAGTGGGTATTTCTATGGCTTTCAGACTGTGGCTGTGACTAGTACAGTTTCTTCTGCCAGAAGCTTCTAGGAGTGAAAGGACCAGGAATGCCAGATTAGGGGACAGAAGAGTACAGGTTTATGACGAGGCAACAGGATGGCTAAAGACTGGTGTGTGCATGTGGGAGCAGCAGGCATGACCCATTTAGGCAGAAGTTGCTATATCTTGGAGAGAAAGCTTAGTTCTTCTTCCTAGCAGAGAGCAGATGGTCAGGGGTATACAGCTGACTGCTCCAAATGGCTTGTGGGTAGAAAATACGACATATGGCTGTGCCATGCTGGAGTGGATGCATGACCAGCAGAGGACACAAGGACTAGCTCTAGACTCCAGGGAGTTCCTGAATATGCCTGTGAGTCCTTTACGCATCATGGTTTAGAGAAAGACAGCATATAAATGTCGCCATTGCCCTGTGAAGATGTTGCCTGCTGTTGCTCAGCTTTATGGCTATCTGCAACATCCTCGGGACCATCAGGAAAAAGGCCAGATGATAATGGCTGAGCTCTGCTAGTTCTGACCACTAATCCTGTGAGTTCAGAGTATCAGCCACCAGGTGTCTGAGCAACTGCCTAGCCACATTGGTCTCTAGGGTTGTATACTGGGCCAGCAGGTTGGCTCCTGCTTATGCCTAGGGATGAGAGAGGTTCCCAAGCATCATGTGGACTGTGAAAGCACATATACTAAACCCAAGCTCTGCTTTTCTTTGGCTTCTTCCAGGGGATCTGCCAGCAGAGCCCAGCAAGGTAATAGCTTCATCCAGCCACCCAGACCTGCTAGGAGGATGGGATATGTGGGCTGAGACTGCTACACCTGGGCCGACCTCCATACCAGTACCAGAAGGTATGACCACCAACCCCACTGTTAGCTGGTCTCTCAAGATGCTACTAACTGTGACCATAGAGTTTCCCCATGCCCTTTTGAGAAGAGGATAAGGCAGGGCTTGTTTACAGGTTTCTATATGTTCTAGTCAGCCTTAACATGTGTGTTAACCACAGAGTTCTCTGTTTGTTCGATGGGAGCACTGACATGCTATAAGAGCTTTAGCCTTTGTTGAGTGGCAACAGTGTCTGCTCCTCCTATTCTTCCATGTTGTTCCTTTTTCATGAAGGCAAATACTTTTGGACTTAAGTCCTTGCCTGTGTGTAATCAATTGCCCTGTTTGTTTACCTACATGATTTTCTATATTTTCTATATTCTCTGAGGGACCCTCAGAAAGGCTGTGTTATGTGTGTGCCATGGCTCTTAGAATATGCCCTATTGGTAATGTGAATTAAAGGAGTTGTTCATATTTGTGAACATCCATCTGACCACTCTATGTACCTATAGTTCTATCTTACTGGCACATTCTGATCCAACACAGTACTGTTTGCAAAGTCTGTGACACACATCCCCTCCCCCCATACTATTTTATCAATTTATTTGCTCAGAAACCGAATTCCTATCTTTGGTTTCTCATCAGAGTTAGATTTTAAATTTAAAAACATTTTAAAATTTAGTAAATATTTTTTAAAAGTTGTAAATTTTTTTTAATGTGTGCATGAGTTGGCACACGTCACGATGCATTTGTAGAAGTCAGGGGGTGACTATTATAATTTTCTGTGCTCTTGGTTGTGAATTTTCTGTTTTTTGTTTTATGCAGGGTTATTTCATATTCTTTATTAAACCCTTTTCACATTGGGAATTCATTTCTTTTTTGTTTGTTTTATTACATTCTGACTGCAGTTTCTCCTTTGCTCTTCTCCATTTCTCTTCAGAAAAGGGCAGGCATACCATGATATCAACCACTCATAGCACCTCAAGTTGCATTAGGACTAGGCACCTCGTCTCCTATTAAAGGCCAGATAAGACAACCCAGCAGGAGTAAAGGGTCACAGAGGCAGGCAACAGAGTCAGAGACAGCCCCTGCTCCCACTGTTAGGAGTCCCACAAGAAGACCAAGCTACACAACTGTAACATATGAGGGCCTAGGTCAGTCCCTCGGAGTCTCCCTGGTTAGTGGTTCGGTCTCTGTGAGGCCCTACCAACCCAAGTCAGTTGGTTCTGTGGGTTTTCTAATGGTGTCCATGACCCCCTCTGGCTCCTATAATTCTTCCTCTTCCTCTTCTGTAGGATTCCCCAAGCTTCACCTAGTGTTTGGCTGCAGGTCTCTACATCTGTTTCCATCAGTTGCTGGGTAAAGCCTCTCTGGTGACAATTGGTCTAGGCACCAATCTGAGTAGAGCAGAACATCATTAGGAAAAATTAAATGACTTTTTTTTTTTTTTTTTTTTTTAAATGTCAATCGTGCTTAGTTCTATCCTAGGTCTCTGGGCTATACAGCCTCTGGGTCCTGTCTTACCAGGAAGTGTCAAGGGTGATGTGCCTCTCATGGTATAAGTCTCAAGCTGGATCAGTCATTGGTTGGCCACTCCCAGAATTAATGTACCAGCTTTACCCCCAGAACATCTTGTAGGTAGGACAAATTGTAGGTCGAAGGTTTGTGGCTGAGTTGGTGTCTAAGTTCCTCCACTAAAAGTCTTGCCTGGTTACAGAAGATGGCCAGTTCAGCCTCTGTATCCCCCATTGCTAGGAGTCTTAGCTAGGGTCATCCTCATAGACTGCTGAGAGTGTCCATTGCACTAGATTTCTAGCTTGTCCCAGAGATACCCCTCCCCCTGCCCATTCCAGTTGTCTCTCCCAGTATTCCATCATTCCCCAACCTCTCCTGTTTCTATCCACACACCCCAATCCAGATGACACCCACGATCACCCCCACACCCCCTACAGCAACCCCATTCACCCACGATGTCTATTCCGTTTCACCTTCACAGTGAGATTCATACATCCCCTTTTAAGTCATCCTTGTTACTTAGCTTCTCTGGGTTGTAGCATGATTATCTTTTACTTTATGGCTAATATCCACTTATAAATGAGTAAATAACATGTTTGTCTGTCTGGGTCTGGCTTACCTCACTCAAGATGATCTTTTCTAGTTCTATCCATTAGCTGGAAAATTCCATGATGTCATTGTTTTTAATAGCTGAATAATGCTCCATTGTGTAAGTGTACCACATTTTCTTTATTCAGTCTTCTGATGAGAGACATCTAGGTTGTTTTTAGTTTCTGGCTGTTACAAATAAAGCAGCTATGAACATAGATGAGCCAGTGTCCTTGTGGTATGACTGAGCATCTTTTACGTATATGCCCAGGAGTTCGGGTTAGGTTAGCTGGGTCTTGAGGTAGAACTATTTCCAGTTTTCTGAGAAACCTCCAAATTGACTTCCAAAGTAGCTGTACAAGTTTGCAGTCTCACCAACAATGAGGTAGTGTTCTTTCTCTACATCCTAGCCAACATGAGCTGTAATTGCTTTTTTTTGTTTTGTTTGTTTTTTGTTTTTTTGATCTTAGCCCTTCTGACAGGTATAATCTCAGCATTGTTTTGATTTGCATTTCTTTGATGGCTAAGGATGTTGAATGTTTCTTTAAGTGCTTCTTGGCCATTTGGAATTCATCTGTTGAGAATTCTCTGTTTAGATCTATACCCCAATTTTTAATATGGTTAATTGGTTTGTTGATGTCTATCTAATTTCTGGAGTTCTTTATATATTTTGGAAATTAGCCTTCTGTCAGATGTAGGGTTGGTGAATAACTTTTCCCATTCTCTAGGCTGCCGATTTGTTTTATTAACAGTGTCCTTTGCTTTACAGAAGGTTTTCAATTTCATGATGTCCCATTTATTGAGTGTTCACCTTAGTGCCTGTATGATCAGTGTTCTGATCGTGTATGAAGTTGTCTCCTGTGCCAATGTGCTCAAGGCTCTTCCCCACTTGTATCAGATTTAGTGTATCTGGTTTTATGTTAAGGTCTTGGATCCACTTGGACTTGAGTTTTATTTCAGGGTGATATGGATCTGTTTGCATTCTTTTAATGTGCTGACATCTAGTTAGACCAGCACCATTTGTTGAAGATGCTTTCTTTTTTCTTTTCCATTGTATAATTTTGGCTTCTTGTCAAAAATCAAGTGTTGATAGGTGTGTGGATTTACTTCTGAGTCTTCAGTTAGATTTCATTGATCAACTTGTCTGTTTTTATGCCAATACCATGTGGTTTTTATTACTATTGCTCTATAGAACAACTTGAAATCAGGGATGATGATACGTCCAGAAGTTCTTTTATTGTACAGGATTGTTGTAGCTGTCCTGGGATTTTTGCTTTTCCATATAAAGTTGAGTATTGTTTTTTCAAGGTCTGTAAAGAATTGTTTGGGGTATTAATGGGAGTTATGTTGAATCTGTAGATTGCTTTTAGTAAGATGGCCATTTTCACTATGTTAACCCTTCCAATCCATGAGCATGGGAGATCTTTCCATCTTCTGATGTTTTCTCCAATTTCTTTTTTCAAACACTTGTCATACAGGTCTTTCACTTGCTTGGTTAGAGTTACACCAAAATAATTTATATTATTTGTGGCTATTTGAAGGGTGTTGTTTCCCTGATTTCTTTCTCAGCCCATTTATTGTTTATATATAAGAAGATTACTGATTTTTTTTTTTTTTAAATTAATTTTGTATCCAGCCACTTTGCTGTAGGAATTCCCTGGTAGAGTTTTTGGGTCACTTATGTATACTATCATATCATATCTACAAATAGCAATACTTTGACTTCTTCCTTTCCAGTTTGTATCCCCTTGATCTCCTTTAGCGGTCTTTTTGTTCTAGCTAGGACTTCAGATACTACTGTATTGACTAGATATGGAGAGAGTAGATAGCCTTGTCTTGTCCCTGATTTTAGTAGAATTGCTTTAAGTTTTTCTCCATTTAATTTGATATTGGCTACTGCTTGTTGTATTTTGCCTTTATTGTGTATCACTTATCTCTCCAAAACTTATCATGAAGGAGTGTTGAATTTTGTCAAAGTATTTTTCAGCATCTAATGAGATGGTCATATGGGTTTTTTCTTTCAGCTTATTTGTATGGTGAATTACATTGAGAAATTTTCATATGTGGAACCTTCCAGGCATATTTAGGATGAAACCTACTTGATCATAGTGGGTGATCTTTTTGGTGTGTTCTTGGATTCGGTTTGCAAGTATTTTGTTGACTGTTTTTACATCAGTGTTCCTAAGGGAAATTGGTCTGTAATTCTTTTTCTTTGTTGAGTCTTTTTATGGTTTGGGTATCAGGGTAACTGTGGCCTCATAAAATGAATTTGACAGTGTTCTTTCTGTTTCTGTTTTGTGGAGTAGTTTGAAGAGCGTTGGCATTAGCTGTTCTTTGAATGTCTGACAGATTTCTGCACTAAAACCATCTGGTCCTGGGCTCTTTTTGGTTGGGAGACTTTTAATGGCTGCTTCTTTTTCCTTAGGGGTTATAGGTCTATTTAAATTTTTTATCTGATCTTGATTTAACTTTGGTAAGTGGTATCTATTGAGAAAATTGTTCGTTTCTTTTAAATTTTCCAATTTTGTGGAGTACAAGTTTTTTGAAGTATGAGCTAATGGTTTTTTGGATTTCCTTGGGGTCTGTTGTTACCTCTCTTTTTCATTTCTGATTTTGTAGATTTGGATATTCTCTCTTTGTCTTTTAGTTTGTTTGGATGAGGGTTTGTCTATATTGTTGATTTTCTCAAAGTACCAACTCTTTGTTTCATTGATTCTTTGTATTATTCTCTTTGTTTCTGTTTTATTGATTTCAGCCCTGAGTTTGGTTATTTTCGGCTGTCTACTCCCCTTAAGTATGTTTGCTTCTTTTTGTTCTAGAGATTTCAGGTATGCTAGTATGAGCACCCTCTAAATTTCTTTATGGAGGTACTTAGTGCTAAGGACTTTCCTCTTAGCACCACTTTCATTGTGTCCCATAAGTCTGATAGGTCTGCCTTTATATGTAACTTATGCTTTTCCCCTTAGAACTTTTAATAGTCTTTCTTTGTTCTATATGTTTAGTATTTTGATTAGTATATGGCAAGGGGACTTTCTTTTTGGTATAATCTATTTGGTGTTCTGTAAGCTTCTTGTATGTTTATAGGCATCTCTTTCTTTAGGTTAGGGAAATTTTCTTCTATGATTTTGTTGATCTTTGAGCTGGGAATCTTCTTCTATTCCTATTATTCTTATGTTTGGTCTTTTCATAGTGTTCCAGACTTCCTGGATGTTTTGCACCAGGAGCTTCTAGATTTAACATTCTCTTTGACTGATATATCAATTTCTTCAATCGTACACCTGAGAATTCTCTCTTCCATTTCTTGAATTCTGTTGGTGATGCTTGCATCTTTAGTTTCTGTTCACTTACCTAGATTTTTCCATCTCCAGGATTCCCTCAATTTATGTTTTTTTCATTGCTTCTATTTCCATTTTCAGGTATGGAGCAGTTTATTAATTTCCTTCACCTATTCGTTTTCATTGTCCTGAATTTCTTTAATGGATTTATTCATTTCCTCTTTAAGGACCTCTATCATCTTCATAAATTTGGATTTAAGATCATTTTCTAGTGCTTCAGCTGTGTTGGAATACCCAGGACTAGCTGCAGTAGGATAGCAGGGATGTGGTGGTTCCATACTGCTCTGACTGTTGATGGTTGTGTTCTTACATCGGCCTCTGGTCATCTGGGTTTGGGGTTATTAGAGGTTTAGCTGCTGGTTTCTGAGTTTATCTTTGTAAGATAGATGATTTTTGGTTTTTCCCCCTTGGTTTCTGTTTCCTCTCTGGTCTTCTGGCCTGAGTGGCCTAGGGTTCTGGTGACCTTTAGATCCAGTAGGTTGTCTCTGCTGGGGTTTTTGCAGGCTGCATGACCTCTGTGGTTTTGGGTGCCAGTGTTGCCTCTCAGATTCCAAGTACCTGCATGGCCTCTGGAAATTTGAGTGCCTGCTTGGTGTCTGGGATTCCTAATATAACATAGGCTCCAGAAAAGCAAAAGTCTTCTGCTGGAGTTGTGGGCTGGAATATGAAGCCCAGGGAAAGGGTTGCAGTTGGAAGGGCTTTAAGGAGTGCTATTGGGCCATGGGCAGTGTCTTACCTGGGGTCCCTAGTGCTGGTGTGGCCCCCAATAAAGCAGGACTCTTCTGCTGCCTCTGCCTCCCAAGTGCTGGGATTAAAGTAAAGGCATGTGCCATTACTGCATGGCACTAAATTTAATTTTTAAAAGAGTTTTTACGTTGTGTTATTTTATGAGGTGTGTGGGGTGGGGAGCAATGTGCCTGTCACAGCAGGCATGTAGATGGTAGAAGACAACTTGGGTAACTCCATTCTCTGCTTTCACCAAAAGGCCCCAGGGATTGTGATGCATAGTGATTGAACTCAGGGCATCAGATTTGGCAGCACATGCTTTTACCCACTATGCCATCTAGCCAACTATTGTTATTTGTATTGTTGTTGTCATTGTCATTATCATTATTATTAAAATATGTGTTTGTTCATTTGTGAGTGTGGATTTATGTCTTCTGTGGCCTATATGCATTCCATGGCGCCATTTGGAACTTGGAGAACAACTTTTTAAAGTCACTATATTCCACCTTGTTGAGGCAGGGTCTCATTTCTGCTGCACTAGCTGGTTCACAGTCTTCTAAACAATTCTCCTGACTCTGCTTCTCATGTCACCAAGTACTAGGATTACAGATGCACTCATTTAGCTTTTTCACATGTTCAGAATCAGTCTCAGGTCATGAAGCTCACATAGCAAGCCCTTTTACCTGCTGAGCCATCTCATTGGCTAAATTGTTTTATTTTGTCTTGTTTTAAGACGGAATCTTACTGTATAGCTCTGGCTGTCCTGGATTTTATGAGACCAGGCTTGCCTCGAACTTAACAAAGATCTACCTGCTTTTTATGTGCAGATGTTATTACATGGGTGCTGTGATCTGAATTTGGTTCTTATGATGAGCAGCAAGCACTTTTAACCACTAAGCCATCTTTCCATCTCCGTAGCCATCATTTGTCGTGACTGGATAATATTTTGAGTAGTTGTACAATAACTATTTCAAGATTTTTATTCTAGACTAGTCTCAAATTTACATTAGTATATCATGAAGGACAATCACATTTTAGAGAGATTATAACATGGTGCTACAGTGTCAGAACAATGAAGACATTTTCTGATTCTTGGTACCAAATGTTCTATGATTTCCCTAAGGAGCAGTGTGGCCGCTGGAGCCAACTACTCTGCCAGGTGTGTTCTTTGTGTTCCTCCCACTGTCCTTAAAGAATTACCAAACCTTGAGTGGGGCCTTTGGTTCTGATAGGGAAGATCAGAAACTTTGGATGACTGTTCGTTCTGTGCTGTGCAAGTCTAATGGCCGTTGTCCTTTTTCCAGGTACTCTCTTCTCTTCTGCAGGTCACCCAGCCCCTCCAGGCCCCAACTCCAGCCAAACCAAGTCTCAGAACCTGGACCCATTTGCTGATCTCAGTGATCTCAGCTCTAGCCTCCAAGGTAATGAGGGGCCAACCCTGTGTGTCATGAAGCTCCTTTCCATACTCTGTTACACTCCTATGTCCAAGGACCATAGGAGCTTCTGTCTGTCTCCATTCTGAATGCCCATTGACTAGAAGACTACAAAATGGGAGTCAGTAGATCTAATGTTGATATATGGCCCTTGTGACCATGCAATATCGGTACCAGCTAACTCCAGGGTTATTGTATGTCCAGGAAGTAGGGGCAGCCTAAGAGTTGGTGAGGCTCTGCTTCATACTGGGTGTCAAGTAGGAAGGTACTTGGTAAGGGTCAGCCATGGAGTCAAGTGCTACTCCTTGCAGTATCCATGTCTGTCTTGGGGCTGGCTCACATTTTGTACCTCCTGTCTTCACAGCCTGAGCTTCCCAGATACCATCTCAGGTTTATCTTCTAAAATGAATCTCCCTTGGGAGCCTCAGCTCCTTTGTCAGTATCTCCTCTTCATAGTTTCTGAGAAGGGAAGTACAATAAGCTATAGGTAAGGCATGTAGTTTCTGGTTGAGGATATAATCAGGTTGCTTGTTGCACGGGACTTGCTTGTTCTGGCATCTGTCTTAGGTGGTAGTAATGTCACTCACTAAAACATAACTGGCCATGGCTGACACTGGGCACCTAAAATCTTCGTCTCTGGTTTCCTGACCCTGTGACTCTTTGTTTCCAGTACTGGCACCCTGAGTGGGCCTTTGTCTGCCCCTTCTCTTCCTTTCTGACTTTACTCTGTTCTTAGGTTGAATGAAGAGTTCTTTCTTCTCTTTAACACTTCTCATAGTGTTAACTTTCTGCATGCTTTTTCTTTTTTCTTAATGGTCTCCATTTGTTTTAAATTGTACTATATTTCTGCGATCTTCTAGGGTTTTCTGACTGGTATCTTTGTCTTTCCTGTCCCTATGTGGACTTGGGGTTGATGGGTCTGAACACAGGATGGGGCTGCAGGCATCTCCTTAGGAAAAGCATTTGACTTCCTGGACAGACCTAGCCCTTAGCTCTTTCATACCCCTGGGAAAACAGTAGCCCTAAAGGAAACCAGACAGAAAACTCAGCAAGCCCAAGTCACAAATGAAAATGGCAGCATATACCATCTGTCACAAGGGCTCCTTGGCTGCCCTAGGCCATGTTGGTAGCAGAGAGTGCAGATTCTTCGAACAGGACAGAAGAATTGAAATCAAAGTGTACACTGACCATCAGAAAATCGGTGATAGCAAGAATACAAAGGAAAAGTGCTTTAAATTGCACAGGGGAGGCCCAGGTAATATCAGTGTACTAGACTGAGTAAAATATCTTACATTGTAGAAGGACCTGGTACATACAACTAGAAAATGCTAGAGGGTGTAGGTTACATGCTTTAGAAAAGATGAACTAGCCGGGCTTTAATCCCAGTACTTGGGAGGCAGGGACAGGAACGGGGGTATCTCCGAGTTCAGATCTCTTTGATCTGAACACTTTGATCTACAGAGAGAGTTCCAGAACAGCCAAGGCTATACAGAGAAACCCTTTCTCAAGGGGGTAGGGGGGTTGAAAGAAAGGAAGGAAGGAAAGGAAGGGAAGGGAAAGCTGGGCTATGTCATTGATAAATGACACCTCAAGGAGTTTGAAAGAAAAGAGCAATCTATAGGAAACAGGAAGAAGGAAAAAACTGTTTTTAATGAATGAAACAGGGACTGGGAACATGTCACTTAGCAGAATACATGCCTAGAATGTACAACACCTTGAGTTTAAACTCCAGCACCAAATCAGGTATCCAGGTACACTTTTAGTTCCAACACTTGGAAGTAGAGGCAGGAGGATCAGAGAAGTTCAAGGTTGTCTTTGGTTTCAAAAATGAGTTGAAGCCAGCCTGGATTATATGAGGTTCTTCAACAACAAATCAATGAAACAAAATGCTGTTTCCTTGACAATTTTGGTAAACAAACTTGCCACAAATGAACCATAGTAGACGCTACGCTATCAGTGTCAGGTATTGTCAGGGTCTATAGAGAGCTCTGGAAAGTAGTTAAAGAATAAAAGCAGATGCTGGGAACCTGGCAGCATCCAGGTACGCAGACACCTCACAGGTAGCCACCTCCAGACTCTCAGCATGAAGCAGGGCACTTGGATGGATTTGTCACTATGGTATGAAGAATAAATTCCTTAGAAAATTCACAGTCTCCAGTGAATTCACTGGAGAATTCTACCAAATGTTTATATAACCAATTCCACATAGTCTCTTAGAAAACTTAGAAGAGAGGAAACTCACTTTTAAAATCAAGAACAGACATCTACCCTCAGAACATTAGGGCACAGAATTTTTCGAAGGATAAAAGGGCAACAACCTCTAAGTGAGGCCCCAGGCTGCCTTTCCAAACTTGGTAAGTGACATCTACCATGTTTATCAACCAAGGAGCAATGACATGATCTTACCAGTGCTGCCAAAAGGGTGTTTGCAGCAGCACATGATGAGGATGTGTGAGGAGAACAGGTGAGATGTGACAGATTGGTAAGGATTTCTGAACCCAGGAGCAAGGTAATGTTCCCATTACATCCCACTTAGTGGGGACCCAGCTACTGACTTGAGGCAAGGGAAAGAAGTGGAAATTACATATGATAAAAGGAAAAAAAAATAAAATTGTTTCTGTTTGCAGGTGGCACAATTGCCTATCAGATCAGAGAAAGTCTACAAAGCTTAGAACTATAAAATCACAGTCCCTAAGATCAACAAACAGTAGTCTGCTGCAGTTAGGTTTACTATAACAGCTCAACAAGACCAGAATTTAAAACAGTGCTATGTATAGTTAATTTTTGCAAAAACGCTTTCAGACCAAGTAGGGGTAGAGTTTATGCCAGTAATCCCAGCACTCAGGAAGCTGGGGTAGGGGGATTAGGAGTTCAAACCTTGGCTACATGAGACCTTGTCTCAAAAGAGCTTTCAACTATAAACATAAAGAAACACGTAATGCCAATATGGTGGAAATACAACTCAAACATGGCAGTTGAGATTAGCAGATACTAAATGTTTGTATATCACAAGGTTGCCCCTTTGCTATGTGTTCATTGATCTGTAGGTCTAATGTTCTTTCCACTAAAATCCCAGCAAAGATTTTTGTACAATTGCCAAGTTCATTGTCACATTTATCTGAAAAAACAGACAAACTAGAATGATTGGGACTGCTTGTGATTAATAGGAGTATAGAATCTCTACCCTGAGTGTACTTTGAGGTACACTCTCTGGCCACAGAAACCAAGGCTGGTGTTAGCAAAAGACCAGGCACTGATCCATGGATAGGAAGAGAGGGCCCAGCTGTGCACCAGATGGGACGGCAGAAGTAGGAAAACCTTTACAGATGGAACTGGAACTGCTGGATTTGCACAGGCCAAAAAACAAAAAGGAATCTCAGCTGTACACTGAACCCCATAGCCCATGGCATTGGAATGTAAGGCAGAACAGCTCTACTTGTAGGAAAAAGCACAGATCTGAGACCTTCAACTGTGGAAAGACCAAACAAAAAGTGGGAAATTTTTTTCAAAAACAGTTTGTCAAAGGACTCTATACTAAAATATATATAACTGTAGTGGAAAAAAAAATGTAATCCTGTGGGGAAATGAGAAGAGGGGCGAAGGTTCCATCAGTCATTCTGGCATGCCAGTGCACGCGTGAGACGGTGTTGAATCATCAGCTGCTTGGGGGGAAGATTTGGTGGAAGTAATCATGCATCACCAAGGATCATAGAAATTGGGTTTCTTATATTTACACATATTTACAGGAATGTGAAATGATATAGCCACTCATGGTCTGTTTCTTAAAAAGGTAAACTTGCAAATATCATAGGATCCCAGTGTTTATACCAGAGAAATGAGTTTATATTTCTATAAAAATCCACAAGTAAATATTCTGCAAGTGTTCAGAGAAGAGCTGTTTGTAATAGCCAAGGAAATAAACTCTGAATAGACGTTCTCCTGTGGATGAAGACTGAACAAGCAGCAGTCCCTTTCATATTTCTTGGCAATAGACAGGCAACAGGAGTTTGAATCAGCTGACCACATCACACTTACAGTGAGAAAACAAAGATGAATGCATGCTTGCTAATACTTGGCTTACTTTCCTCTTTCTATACAGTACAGCTCCCCCTGTCCAAAGGAACAGTTCCACCCACTGTTCCACTGGGATGGATTTTCCCACATCAGTGATTATCATTAAGATAATCCCCGACACCAGGCGTGGTGGTGCACACCTTTAATCCCAGCTTTTGGGAGGCAGAGGCAGGTAGATCTTTGAGTTTGCGGCCAGCCTAGTCTACAGAGAGAGTTCCAACACAGCCAGGGCTACACAGAGAAGCTCAGTCTTAGGGGAAGAGTGGATACAATCCCACGTCATGACTAGAAGTCATCTCCTAGGTGATTTTAGATACCAACAAGGTAACAACACCATCACAGGGGATCTTCATTGCTGGGGACATTGTGTGAAGGCGCTCTAGACTTCTTAGCATGAATCTTGCAACTTCTATGATTTCAGTTAACTTTTCACAAAAAGTTAGTCAGTCATGCATTTGAAGAGTTCTGTGAGGCAGTGTCCATACAAGAAGACAGCCCCTTAGACCATTCAGTAGATGGAGATACCAAGCCCCTGGAGATGTGCATATAAGGTATCCTAGCATCAAACCTTCATCCAGAAACACTGAGCAACACAACACTTGTGTATCCCTGGTACTTGTTAGGGAGAACAGATCGACTAAGTGATAGTGGTTTGTTTTATGAGCATATGTCCCAACAATAGAGTATCCTTATCCCCAGAAGAAGTAACTCATCATTTGGCTAAATGGCTTACAAATGTCCTGTGGTGTCTCCCCAGGCCTGCCTGCTGGACTTCCTGCAGGGGGCTTTGTTGGCACATCAGCCCCCACTCACAAAAGCAACAGCTCCTGGCAGGCAAATCGTCCCACAGCCCCTGGAACCTCATGGACCCCCCAGGTCAAGCCAGCTCCCAGAGCCTCTGAACAACCAAGGTCTCACTTCAGTGTGATTGGGGCCCGAGAAGAGAGGGGCATCCGTGTGCCCAGCTTTGGTAAGTCCTGCGTTTATGTGCTGGTTTACACAATTACCTATAGGGTTGGAGGTAGGGCCCCTGTTCCTCCCTCAGAGCCAGCCAAGACAACTGTTTTTATGTTGCTCACAGAGGCTGCCCCAAGAAAGCAGATTTGGATTTGTGTGCTGGTGTCTTGAGGCATCTCTGCAGGCCTGGCCCCTCTTCTCCCAATTCTCAATGGCTTTTAACAGATGGCACTGAGGCCATGTTTTTCTTCTTTCCTGTCCAGATATCAGAACAGATAATACCCAGGGAGCAAGGTAAAAGCAGGCAGTGTCTATAAAAAGTGTCTTATTTTTTTACCAGCCCAAAAGCCAAAGGTCTCAGAGAATGATTTTGAAGATCTGCTGCCTAATCAAGGCTTCTCTAAGTCTGACAAGAAGGGGCCAAAGACCATGGCAGAGATGCGGAAACAGGAACTTGCCAGAGATACAGACCCACTTAAATTGAAGGTGGGTAACTCCAGGGCTCAGGCTACACTGTGATGGCCAGTGTTTCCAGCCAGAGACTTGTTGTGTATGGACCTGGCACCTGAAGGCCCTTGGAGTATATTCCTGGGCAACCTGATATTACACTTAGTGTTTCCTCATGGGTACTGGGAATCAGTGAGGGATGCAGGCACCATACAGGGCTTCTAGTACTCTGGACGTGTTTGACCTTGGTCTTGAGCCGGCGAGAAGGCAGAGCTCAGACTTGAGCCTATCAAAACCAAGGTTTCATCATTTCATTTGATCGTTAAAGACAGCAATTTGTTTGAGTTTTGGTCCTGACCCTGGGCTCTCTCACAGTGGAGTAAGAAGGAGTCAGCATAGCACAATGGCCAGAATACCCCACTGTAGACCTTAGACATACTCATTTCTATAGGTTTGTGTGGTGGTCAGTTTGCGTATGTGCATGTGCGTGTGTGTGTAAATGTGCAGTGGTGCTTGCATGGAGATCAGAAGACAGCTTCTATAAGTCAGTTCCGTCCATGCGTCCCTGGTCTCTATGCACAGACCATGGTTGCCTGACTTGGTGGGCTCAGTGCTGAAAATGAGAGGTCTAGGTTGGGGACCCTCTGGGTATTAGGGAGGGGGAAGGGGGAAGTAGGACCATGGTTGCCTTGTTCTCCTGTAGGGGTAAACAAAGAGGTACCAAACCATGTTCTTAAGGGCCTCCACAGAAGCTTGCTCCCCAGGCCTTCAGGTGATCTTTTGCTTGAGGACCAGGGGCATTGAAATAATGCACCCATCCTCTTGAGCATCTGAGCATCTTTCAGTACTTCCTCTGCTGCTCACCTTGATTTCCCTACCCTACCTCCACACAGCAGGGAGGGAGGGCTCCTAAATACAGCTCCTTCCTGAGGTTCTATCTACATTGGTGTCTGTAGCTTTTGGACTGGATTGAAGGCAAGGAGAGGAACATCCGTGCACTGCTGTCCACTCTGCACACAGTACTGTGGGATGGGGAGAGCCGCTGGACCCCTGTGAGTATGGCTGACCTGGTGACTCCAGAGCAGGTGAAGAAGCAGTACCGCCGTGCAGTGCTGGTGGTGCACCCTGATAAGGTAAGTGTATGGGGAGGCAGTCCCCAGGGTGCTTGGCCTTGGCCTTCTGGACTTCGCGCTTGTGGTTGGGTTGTCTCTGCCTCTCAACCCCTAGGGGCCTTTGCCTGCTGGCTGTATTACATGAAAGGAGCTGGTAGGAAGGTCGGCTGAGTAGTCAGGCTCTCACCCCATTGCCCACAGGCCACAGGGCAGCCATATGAACAGTATGCCAAGATGATCTTCATGGAGCTGAATGACGCATGGTCTGAGTTTGAAAACCAGGGCTCGAGGCCCCTCTTCTGAGGCCTGTGATGGCTATGGCTGCAGGAGCTGCTCGTGAATCCTGGATGCTGCTGGCCTGACTGAGGCACAAATGGGACCACAGCAGGTGTGGCGGGTGACAGTGCCCCAGGGGCCTGGACCATCTACTCCCAATCAGCCCTGCATTCATCATGGACAAATACCATTCCATGGCTGGGAGAGAAAGCATTCCTCAGATCTGATGTTTGTTGTTTTGTTTTTCTTTTTCTTGTCCCAGAGGAAAAGTGTTGATTTATATTCCTTCCACAGCTGTCACAGTTTGTGATTTACTTGGTGTCTGTTGGCTGTCACCTCTTGGATGGCACATGTCGCTGGCACTTCTCTCCTGTCATTTCTTCAAATATGGGGATGAATCCACACCCTATTCTGATCAGTTTGCCAATCATCTGTACATAATTAAACTATTTTCTGATGGCTGGTGCAGTCTCTGGCTTGTGAAGCACTTCTTACCTAGTACCTGGTCACCTATTTGTTCCTCAGTTTTTTACCCATGATGGATTGATTGTAGGATTGTGAAGTTGGCCTAGAATTGGCTGTGAAGACCACTGCAGCCAGCATCCGTACCATCTTCACCGAGCATTTTGCTAAAGGAAAGTTCTGGAAACACATCAATCAGAAGGGAGCCTGGTCTACAAATTGGGTTTCTCCCAAGGCCTGGAGTCTTAGACCATCTTCAGAAATTCTAATGTACTTCATCTTAGCTCATAACTAGAGTTCTTGGAGGGGTGTCAAGACACTTCCGCCTGCCAGAGGCTGCAGATTTGGGCCGAGTTATCTCAGACGCTGACTCTACTGGCTGGGTCTCCGTCAGCCTCTAGGGGCTCTAATGGAAACTCAGGCCAATGGTCCAGACCTAAAAGTCACTGACTGAAGAAATGTTTGGGTGAGTATGAGCTCAGTGTTTGTCACTGTGTAGACAAAACACAGACATGGAGCAGGCAGCACATGTTGCCCCTTGGACTGACATCCATAGTCAGAGTACAGTTTGGGGTGTGGACACTGCTTCAAAACAATCTAGCAGGTAGGCAGACTACCATGACTGTAATACTAATTGGAGACTCAGTAAAAGGAGGCAGCAAGACCCCTAGATCCCAGGATTTGGGTCTGAAGCATACAAGTACATGTTGATTAGGGCAACACTGACCAAACCAGGATGTCCCAGGTTTATCTTAAGTCAGTGTCAAAATCAGACGTATTTCTGGTACCAGGGTCTGGTTGTAAAGCACTCTAGTGATCTGTTTCTAGTTCTCTGCGGGTTAGGGCAAGAACTTTATGTTAATATTCAGGGAATTCAAAACTTCATTTCTTCAGCTGCCTTCATCACAGGTAGATAGGCTTCACTCTAGGGCTGTTGGGCTGCAGCAGCCCATGGATAATTACTTGACTTCAGCCTGATATGACTAATTCATCTTCCTCTGGAGGTCTGTAAGTAGCATCTGTCTACAGGGACCTAAGGAATCATCTAATTGGCAGACCACTTGCCACTTCCCTGTGTGACCTCTTTATCTAGAATGTAAGTCACCAAATCCATGTGATGCCAGCTGAAACCCAGATAAACATGCAAGTCCTATAGGGCATAGTAGCTCTTTGAGTATAATAATGTGTGTGTAAGAGAGAACTTGTCTGTGAGAGTCCCAGTGGCATTTCTTTGGGTAAAAGTTGTCTTGGCTACCTTTGACCCAAAGCCTCAGCCACTAGCTGCTGGACCTCTTTATTGCTCTTGACTTAGAGATGAGGGTGTGCATTTGGCTGGGCTAACAAAGCAAGAGCAAACATGAGGTAGTAAGTGCAGACAGTGGGGTCTAATGCACCTTAGGATAAAAGCCTGAGAAGGGGCCACCTTCTGCCAGTCTAGTGACCAGGAACTGTGAAGGGTCTTGTCCGGAGTGCCCTCTGATCATACCCTCAACTGAGCAGGAAATGGAAAGCAGGCCTCATTAATAAACATGGATGTTAAAGTGCATGTCTGTTATGGGAGTTGTCCTGTGTTCCCATGCGCTGCTCCATTTCAGGTCTGTCATATCACTTCAGTCAGTTTGTGGGTCTGCTGCAGAGGGAAATGTTACTCCTTTAGCTGTGGTCATTGCTGGCAGGTCCCTGGGGACAAGTGTGATGTCCAGGTAGAATAGTGTTGGGAATCCTAGCTACTATCACCAGAGTGGATGCCAAGCTGAGCCCAGCTCCAATCCTGGGAAGCTAGAAGTTTACAGTTGCTGCCCCTGAACACCATGATGGCCTTAGTTCCATGACCACATCAATTGGTGACCAAAGCCTCAGTTTGGCAGACCTGAGCCTACTTCCTTACCACTCAGCTAGTGCCACTGCCACTAGCCCAGTACAGACCCAGAGTCTGAGTTAGGGGTGGGGAGCACATCCACCCTTCCCCATAGGTGATACTTAGCACCAACCACCACCCCCTTTAATCTGACCCTGAAAGCTGCAGGCCCCATTCTGTCACTCCATTGTTTAATGACTTCCATTTGCTATGTATTGCTGCTATTTTAGTGTTCAGTTCTTTTTTAATAATAATAATAATAATAATAATAATAATAATAATAATAATAATGAGCAATCTGAATAGGAGCCAAGATTTTTTTCACATCAGAATTGCTCAAGATCCCCAGCTCAAGCTGATGGGTTAAGCAAACACTATGGAGCTCTTTGATTGTGTTGGGGAGTGTCCAAGTATTTATTGCTATCCCAGAGAGGGCACAGTCAGGGGGATCCAGTGGGTAGTAATCAGCTTCTAGTGTTAGGGAAAAGGTAGACTCTGAGGGCCTTTGGAACCATGAAGAGGTAAGACTAGTATTGGAAACCTTGCTGGTTCCCCACTGACTTTGGTTGTGCCAAGTTTTGTGCCATCTGCCTTTCTGCTCCAGCCCTCCTGGTGTCTCCAGTTCCCATTCTGCCAACCCCATAATGTGGAGTTTTCCCAAACCTTCCTTATCCCAGGCCTAAATGGTGGACCCCAAATCCTTCCCACAGTTTATTTGTTTTAACACCTCCCCTCTGGGGGCTGGAGGTGCAGATCTCCCACTGTGCCTAGCCTCACCCTTGGAAGGCCACCTTTGGGCCATGAGCCTCGGTTGTAATTAAGGGGCAATAGATTACCTGCCCAGACTCCCAGAGGTTTGGCAGAGTGAGGTCATTGTATGATGAGGAAGGAAACAGACCCTGACTGAAAAGCAAGCAGGTCCCACCCTCCTGGGACTGGCACCCAAAAGGAACTGGGCTCATGCGTGAGGTTTGAAAGCACCCACATGTGGAGAAAAGTACACAGATAACACAAATCACAGCCTAGACACTATGTTCTTGGAATGCTCCTGAATGGTGTAAGTTCCTACCTGATAGCCAGCCAAGGTAGGTCTATCTAGCAAGTAAACACCCTCATAATGATAATCTCCCCTCTCCATATTTTGAGGGAACTGCTTTTAGGGGACCTAGGATGCAGGTGTGGGCCTGTTTTTGTTAACTGTGACCTCCAAGTAAGAAGAATGAACAGAGAGCCCACCTTAAAAGAAGTAGATGGTAGCTGTACCTGGTGGAAAGACCTCTGAAGGTGGCCTGGAGTGCAGGGTCAGCAAATGCCCCAAGAGTGGGATGGGATACGTCCAGATTATCTGAGGGACAAAAGGATAATGCAGGTTGGCCCCCACAGAGACCCAGCAGCCTTTTACACGGTGCTCAAAACCTCCCTGGGCTTGATACATCTCACACTCCAACACCAATACACAGCCTGGTAAAGCTCTCGGTTCTAGTACTACAACTGGAGGTGGCCAAGTTCAAACAGAGTGGCCAGTAGCTATGTGTAGGATCTTGGGCCACAAATGCTCTGGTTGGTGGTCTGTCACCTCCTTCAACAGCACTTTTAAGAGTCAGGGCCCAGAGGGAGCTCTAATTCATGGCAAACGGTTGAATGAATTTTTTATGCTCAGTACAGGCTTACTGTGATTAGCCCTCACAGCATGCCTTCTGGGATTCAAGGAATCCACCTCCCTGTGCTTGGGTCACTGAAAGGCCCTGCCTAGGACACAGGATACTAGAAACATCACTGAGGTCTTTCAAAGTGTAGGAGGAGCAAGTGAGATTATCCTTACATTAGCTAGACGGGACATTATCCTTACATTAGCTAGACGGGAACTCTCTCACATAGAGTAGTTGACTGAGGCTACCCCTGTGATCCTCAGGCCCTTGACTGAGACTGAGGGTTTGTCCCAGAACCCCAGGCCCAATCCTACCTCAGCCTAAGTTGTATGGACGAGATAATAGGTTCCAAGTAGAAGTGCCACCCATGCTGTGTTATCAGGACAGAGGAGATAGTCTTCTCTCTGGACCCACCTGATGAATGTCTGTGGAGGACTGTGCTTTGTGAAGATCCTCTGCTGAGCTTAACAGCATATTCCTTTATTCATGTAAAATTGTCTGAGCCCCTCATTGGGATTCTAACCTTGATCCCACGTACAAAGCCCAACAAGACCTTGTGTGGAGCGAAGAAGCCATGTTCTGGGAACAACACCATGGTGGTAGTCTGAGGCTCTAGTCCTCACTCTGCATAACACATAGACTTTTAAAAAAAAAACCAAAATGAACATGGAAAAGATTGCTCCTGAGCTGGAGAATAGAAGCCTCCTTATCACCTAAGGCAGAATAGTAATCAAAGGAGCAAGGCCCAGATCATGTGAGACTTGATCCTGATGGGTAGGGTCTTAGACCACTCTAAGGGGTGCCATCATATATACAAGAATCATCCTGTGATTCAAGAACACAGGATGTGACAAGTGTTGCCAAAGCCCTATATGCACACTGCAGGGCCTACCCTACAGGTCTGGGTAAAGTTAGGGAATCTAAGTGCAAGGCCCAAATGATGGCCTCAGTGGGGTTAAAGGGCCTCAAAAGAGCATGGGAGCTCTGTTTCTACAGCAAACCCCTGGTGTTTTGGAGGAAAACTTGGGGATACAGCACCCACTCATACTCCTGCTTGGTAGGCTCTGGCATCAACATTTACTCAAAACTGAACTACACACACCTACTACAGCCACCTTACCCTGGTTCCTTCCAGGTTTCCTGAGCCAAGCACAGGGGTCAGTAGAATATACTGCAGGTAGCATGCCCTCATGCAGCTACTCCTGAATCATGGGTCCTACCACCACCGTGGGTTAGTGTGGACACTAGGTATGTTGTAAGAAAGCTCACAGCCAAGTCTTCACTTCCAGATTTCAAGGAATGAAGGAGCTAACCATTTGTCAGTCCACACAAGAGAAGCAGAACACTCCTCTGTGGGATGCTGAGCAGCAGATAGTTGTGACAGGCATCCTTCAGAGAAGAGAAGGGAATACCACAAACTATTGCTCACTGACCTGTGCATATTGAAGAGGAAAAGGGCAGAACCTGCCAAGAGAGAATTCTAAGGACGGGCAGCAGAAACTCTCTTAGGCCCTCCACCCTCCAAGATGTTTCTAAGATCTGTGTGTATGATGTGAAACTTTCAAACTCTGACCAAAAAAAAAAAAAAAAAAAAGTGGGCACTGGAAGCTGAACAGTTCACAGAGAACACCAAACTTCATGAAAGAATTTTTTAAGGGGGTGTCTCATTGTATAGCCCAGCCCAACCTAGTGATCCTCCTGCCTTAGCCTCCCATGTGCTGTGATTACAGGCACACACTATCTATCATGCCTGTCTCAAAACTAGTGTTGGTTTTTTGTTGCTAAGGTTAAAACAATATTAATTCGTGATAAGGTTTAGGGCATACATAGAAGTAAAATGTTGCAAAAAATCTCATACAGAGGAAGGGACATGTGGAGGTCAGCAGAGATGAGCAAAAGCTGTAAAAACTCCAGCGAAGCCCTTGGAATGCAAAATAAAAAGATGTCACTAATCAAAACAGGACAAAAGTGGATCCTACAGGATAGTCAGCCAACCAAAACGACGTCAAAGCTGGGTGTGGTGGTGCACGCTTTTAATCCCAGTATTGAGGAGGAGAGGCAGAGGCAGGTAGATCTCTGTGATTACGGTCTACATAATGAATTCCAGGACAGCCAGAGCTATATAGATAGACTCTGCCTCAAAAACAAAACAAAACAAAAAGGAAGGAAAGAAAGGGAAAAAAGGAAAGAAAAAATAGAAACAATTTGAAAACAAGGTGGTAGACATAAATTTGATTAAAATGTTAAAAATATTACTGTAAGGAAGAGATTTTCAGGATCTCTGAACAGTATTAAGTTGTAGGTATGTGTGTAAACCCACTTTAAATATAAAGATGGTGTAGAAGGCAGTGTAGCTCAGCGTTAGAGCACTGCCTAGTATACAAGATTCTGGGTTTAACCCCAAGTAAGCCCCTGAGAAAAGAGTGGACCATAAGAACACTGAGTAAGCTGGTCTGGTTATATCAAACCAAGCAGACCTCAATATGAGCAATATAACAAAAACAGAAAGTAGCTGAGTTTGGTGAGTCAGTCACTCCTGTAATCCCAACACTCTGGAGGCTGAAGCAGTAGAATCTACATGAAATAAATTTCACAATGATCAGGAAACATATTTTTAAAAATGTTCAAATGCTCAGAATTTTTGAAATATATGAAGCAAAATGGTAAAACATGAAAGAAAAACATATATAAACATATATAAAAACATCATAACCCTTCAATAATACTTTTTCATTAATTGATTGTAAGTACACAGAAAATCAGTAGGATCAGACTAACAACTTTAATGTATATGTATAGAATATAAGACTGAAGAACTCAGATTCATTCTCAAGCAGGAAACACAGAGCATCTGACAAATCTCAACAAATCAGAAGACAGCAAAAAAGAGCACGTTTGCTGTCCAGAGCAGAATTAAATTATAATTCAGCTGTAGAAAAATATGTTTCTCAACTCAAAATACCTGGAATTAAGTAAAAAGGTCTAAAGTAACCCATGTTTCAAAGGAGAAGTCACAGAAGAAATTGAAATAAATAAAAATGAGTTATCAACGTCAAAATTTATGGGAGACAGCAATACATATAGGAAATTCATTAGTTACACATATTTAAGAAGAAAAAGTGAAACCATGTGGTGGTGGTTCACACCTTTAACCTCAGCACTTGAGAGGCAGAGGCAGGCAGATCTCTATGAGTTCAAGGCCAGCTGGGGGGGTGGGGGAAGGGAGGAAGGAATGCACAAAGTCCTAGGTTCAATCCCCAGTTCTGGTGTAGGGGTGAGGAGGGACGATAAGAGGGAGGGAATGAGGAAGAGAGAGAGAGAATTTTGCAAACTAAGTATAGGCAACATCACAGAAATTGAGCTAGTAATTTGAATTATCCTTAAAAACAAGAAAAAATACTCTATACAGCTTATTATGAAATCAATCAAACACTAAAAAACAGGGTCCCAGGGAAACAACAGTCACCATGACAACAGGCAAGGCCGAGATGTGTGAGAGAAATCCAATGGAGCCATTGAACAGAATGTGAGGTCTTCAAGGCAGTTGATAGCCTGATATGTTTCACATCTGTGGACAGGCAAATAAAGATACTGACAAGGCCTAGTAAGAATGTAAAACAACCAGAGCCCTAAAACAGTAATACCATCCACTTGAAAAATAGTTCACCAGATGGATGTGGTAGGTTGTAAACTCGGCACTCAGGGCTGGAGGAAGGTTGCAGATTTGAGGACCAGCTAGTTCTACATAGTGTTCCAGGTCAGCCTGAAAACAGGGCACATATATACCCTGTCTTTTTTTTTTTAAAAAATGTGTATAGTTGTTTTGCCTGCATGTATGTATGTGTGTCGTGTTCAAGCCTAGTACCTACAAAAACCAGAAGAGGACATGCAATCCCCTAGGACCAGAGTTACAGATAGTTGTGAACTACCATGTGAGTGCTGGGAATCAAACCTGGGTCCTCTGGAAGAGTAGCCAGTGCTTTAATCACTGAGCCATCTCTCCAGCTCTGAGACCCTGCCTCACAGAAAGGGGGAAAGGAAGGGAAGAGGGGGGGAAAGGAAAATAGAGAAGCAGAGGGAAAGGGAAGCTTGGCACTATCAATCTGGAAACACACACACTGGTGTGTAGAGTGAAGCCCCAAGGAACTCAGATCTGGTTTACAGTGAGGGAGGCAAGACCAGGTGATAAGAGGGGCGTTGGGTGGTACAGGGATGCACAGTCTTAGGGACTGTCCCAGGACATCTACTTTTGGCTGCTTTTCTCAAGTTTCCAGTCATTACTAAGACCTGCTGTCTTCTCTCTCCCTTATGAGTTACTGATTACCTCCCAGGCTGGTCCCTCTTCCCTGGAGCCACACAGTTGAATAGACAGACCTCTGTGCCAACCAGAACCTATGGGAAATCCTTGTGTTAGAAACTAATATTCTCGGTTTTGCACAAGAAACACACAAAGTAAAAGTATCACAGCAAGGTAATTTCTTTTTGAGAAAAGGATACACCAAGAATCAAAATAAGCTAGCAAGCATGATTGAACAAGGAGTTCGCTTAATCTTTTTTCTAATGCAGGTAGTAACTGTGGCATTACCTTTCACCCATTGGAGTCTAGCCAGCTCTGTCTTTGAGATATCCTGCCTGATTGGGTGTCTCTGAACCTGAAACATCCCCATCTTGGGCTCTTGCCAGCTGTGTTCATTCAAATTGTATTAGTCTTTGTGGTGTTTGATAGGTATGCCCCCCACAGATTTATGTGTTTGAATGCTTGGGCCATAGGAGGT
>JADRCH010000035.1:11612288-11649049 GCA_019843965.1 Rhynchomys soricoides | reverse complement strand
CTGTGGGGGGCATTCTTTGAAGTATCCTATGCTCAAGCTATGCCAAGTGTGACACACAGTCTCCTTCTGCCTGCGGATCAAGATGTAGAACTCTCAGCTCATCCTCCAGCACCATGTCTGCCTGCAGGCTGCCGAGCTTCCTGCCATGATGATAATGGACTAAACCTCTGAAACTGTAAGCCAGTCCCAATTAAATGTTTTCTGTTATAAGTGTTGCCGTGATCATGGTGTCTCTTCACAGCAATAAAACCCAAGGCAGTCATTGTGACAAGATAGCTGAGAGAAAGAATTTGTCTGATACTTTCTTAGAGGTTCTTTCCTGTCCATGGTATTCTGGTTTTATTGCTTTGGGCCAGAGGTGAGGCAGAATTAGTATGGGGTTAGGGCATCTCAGAGAAAAGCTGCTTGTCATGTGGCAGATAGGAAGCAAAGAGTAAAAAGGAAGAGGCGATGGACATATATTTCCAGGGACTTTCTCTAACCAAATTCTGGCTACTAATAACCATTGAGTATGAACTCTTTTTTTTAAAAAAGATTTATTTATTTATTTTATGTATATGAGGGCTCTATTACATTACAACTGCATGCCAGAAGAGGGCATCAGAACTCATTTTAGATGATTGTAAGCCATTATGTGGTTTCTGGGTATTGAACTCAGGACCTCTAGAAGAACAGCCAGTGCTCTTACCCTCTGAGCCATCTCTCCAGCCACTATGAACTGTTTAGTGTGCTAATCTGTTGATGAAGTTAGCATCCCAGTGAGGCAGCAACCTGTCAAAAACACCAGCTGTCAAACAAGCCTCAATACATGAACCTGAAAGGGGCACCTCATACCCAAGTAGATCTTCCTGGGAACAACTGCCTGAACAGGATTAGGACCAAGGTGAGCCTGGTCCCCAGAAAGGGAAGGAATGTGTTTTAGGGTCTTCAGTGATGCTCTGTAATGAAATAGATTGAAAAGCCCAAGGAATCCTAGAGCCAGATGGCTCAGGTACTCTGATGTTCATATTCAGTGTGGGACATGGGCAGGTGTCAGTTACCCCACAGCCTACCCTGCTACTTCGCAGGCTTTAGAACAACCGGATTCCCAAACTTCACAACAGGGGCTTGAGAGACACTCCCTGCAGCATAAGTTCAGGCTGCAGTTTAGTATCCTTACCTGCTGGAATCCCCTTTATTTGAGGCCTCCTCTGTAGATTTGAGAGACCACAAGCAGGGTGGCTCAAGCTTTCATCTTCTGAGCATCACTGTCTCCAGGGCAGGACTATGTTGAGCTGGGCATGACCCTGATGCATCCTCAGTATCCTCATAACCCCTAGGCCTACCTTGGGACTTCACTGCAGGGCTGTCCCCATCAGAGTGAACTATGGTTCTAAGTTATCTTTGGGTAGGATGATATTCCAGAGGCTTACACCAGTCACTCACTGTGGGACCCCCCTAGCAACAGCTACCATTCACCCTAAGGATTCCTGTGGGGGCAGAGGTGACTAGGGATCCTCACAATACAGTCAAACCAGATGACTCCTTTCATCTCTTGAGGCATTGTTAAATCAGACATGCATCCAGCTGTCTCTTCCCTCTTGGAGGTTCTAAGAGCTATGACACTAGCTTGATATTACAAGGTCCTCTCCCAGGCTTTGAGGAGCTGAAA
This sequence comes from Rhynchomys soricoides, assembly GCA_019843965.1. Classification (NCBI taxonomy): domain Eukaryota; kingdom Metazoa; phylum Chordata; class Mammalia; order Rodentia; family Muridae; genus Rhynchomys; species Rhynchomys soricoides. The sequence goes on along the minus strand of JADRCH010000035.1, from coordinate 11,647,398 downwards.
ATTCACTTAGACTTGAGGGCTGCAGTAGAGAGTGACCTGTCAGCATCCTTTGCCTCTTAGCCATGGATGAGAGGCAGATCTAGGCTGCCTGCCTACTGCTACATGAATGTCACACTGCCACTCTCTCTATTGCCCCCACTGACATATTTATTATGACTGTCCTTTCTAGCAGGTCCCTGTTAGTCTCTTCCCTAAGTCCATCCCTAGGGAGACTGATGAAGGTCTTGAGAAATATAGAGCTGTGCTGGTCCATTTGTGTACTCCTGCCTAGAGGAAGCACTGAGGACCACAGCCCAGGTTCTCTCCTTGATCCTGTCACACAAGACAGATAATCTACAGCTCCTTAGGGATACTGTCCTCACCTGCTTCCTCCTACAACACAGTTCTGGGAAAGTCTCTATATCTCCTACCACTGCAAGGTGGAAAATGCTATCTTAGTCAGTTGCTGTAAGAGACACCATGACCACAGCAACTCTTACAAAAAGAAAGCATTTAATTGGTGCTTGCTTACATTCAGAGGTTTAGTCCTTTATTGTCATGGTGAGAAGCATAGTGAGCATGCAGGCAGACATGGTTCTGAAGAAGGAGCTGAGAGTTCTACATCTGGATCAGTAGGCAGCAGGAAGAGAGAGATGCTGGGCCTGGAGTAGACTTCTGAAACCTTAAAACCTACCTTTAGTGACACACTTCCTCTAATAAGACCACACCCCCAATAGCACCACCCTCTGGTAACTAAGCATTCAAATCTATGAGCCTACCTAGCCCATTCCTATTCAAACCACCATACATGCCTTGGGAGATAGAGGCAGAATGATCTGAGTTTGAGGCCAGCCTGGTCTACAAAAGGAGTTCCAGGACAGGCAGGACTACATCAAGAGACCCTGTCACAAAAAAAAAAAAAAAAAAAAAGAAAGAAACAAAGAAAGAAACAAAGAAAAGAAAAGAAAAAGAAAAAGCCTCCCCTTTGTCTCTCTCATCTCCCACCCTGTAAAACACACCATGAAGCCCTCACCGGATGAATTTCCTTTCTACTTTCCAAAGATTGCTAGAATAAACTGAAAATGATAGGCTAATTTTGAGAAACGCACAAATGTACTGTGTAACTCAGTGAGTGAATGAGTGAGCAGCTGAATGAATGGGCAGGTTTGAGTCACACTTGCTGGTGGATGGGGACAAAAAAGTTCTGCCTGTGGCAGTGAGGGATAGGCAGGCTGGTGTTGGGGAGTTTCTCTTTCATCTTATTGGATCCTCCAAGGTTCCTTGGAGGGACTTTGGAGACAGGTGAGTGCTATTCTACATCTACCCAGGAGGGTGCCCCCAGTAGGGGCAGGACCCAAGCAATCCACTTCAGGGTTATGGTCCACAGCATCTCTATGAGGCAGGATGGAAAGAGAATGAAAACCACAGAACACAGAAAGGGAAAAGATCCCTTACCCTGGCGTCTATCTGAAATCCCTGTGAAATGAGACTCAAGAATTCCAGTACGATTAACAAAATTTTCTGCGAAGTTTGCCTACATAAAGACAAATGTTCTTTTTACTTTGTTTTTAATTTTTTATGTGCATGAGTGTTTTGCCTGCATGTACATATGTAGGGCATCAGATCCACTGGAACTGGAGTTGCAGATGGTTATAAGCTGCCATGTGAGTGCCAGAAACTGAACCTGGATCATTTGTAAGAGCAGCAAGTTCTTCTACCTGCTGAGCCATCTCTCTAACCCCAATAGTCCTTTTATATAGCGACATCACAAACAAGAATATTAAAGTAGTAATGAAGCATCCAGGAGTGGTGGTATATCCTTTTAGAGCTTGGGAGGTAGAAGCGGTATAATCTCTAAGTTTGAGGACAGCCCTGGTCGACATGAATACTTCCAGGCCAGTCGAAGCTACACAGGGAGACCCTGTCTTGTTTAAAATGATAGTGAGGGTGCTGTGACTATTAGATGCCTCAGTGGCGGGCTGGAGAGATGGCTCAGAGGTTAAGAGCAATTGCTGCTCTTGCACAGGACTTGGGTTCAGTTCCCAGCACTTAAAGGGTCAGCTCACAACCATCTATAACTCCAGCTTCAGAAGATCTCCTGCCTTCTTCTGGCCTCCAGGGTGTACATACAGACAAGCAGACACATATACATAAACAGAAATTATAATAATAAGATTACAATCGTAATAACAATGCTTAAGGCTTAAACATATAGTGTATAACATTCATCCTTTCCCAGATATAAACTTGCAGTTTTTTTGGAAATCTCCCAAACAAGACTATAAACTTTGCTTATAATAAAAACAATTCCCTAAGCTACTTTTGTCACTTGTGCTTTCACTTTATTAGCTATAATAGCATCCGGTGCACCTCAGGGACTTCCATATGATCTCATTTACAAAAAAAAAAAGATTCCTTAGTTACCCCTAAAGATAACTTCAGAAGTCATCAAAATCATCTATCTGTATAGAAATTATAAACACTTGAACATGTCCACAGTACACTTAGGTGTATATTCTTTCCCTCAGCATCTCTCTATTAATTTGAGTTAGTAAAAAGTTAGTCTATGTTAAAACAAACTCCAAAGGTTGGGGATCTAGTTCAGTTTGTAGAGTGATTACCTCACCAGGGTTAATCTCTAATGCTGAAAAATATTCCTCCCACTAGGCTTCATGTTGAAATTCTTTTCTGTGGCATCAGTAGTATTCTGAGACAGCCACTTTATGGGAAGAGGGGAAAGTAAGGAAATGCAGGGTGATAATGTTACCTGGCTTCTGCGATGGAGCTCTCTCACCTGGCTAACCTAGTTGCTGGGTTGCTAAGGCTGAACACTGGACACCCTCCCTTTATTGGGGAAGGCATCGTCTGCATTTGCCCAACCAAGCTGCTTTGCCATACCTCCCATTCATCCCTACTTTGACTTGGCCACACCCCAAATATAATACAATAGGACCTGGATCCAGAAAACGATGCCTCTGCCCATGGACAATGATCAGGAGAAGATCTATGCCCATGGGCCGTTTATAGCCAGCACTGAGCCAGAGCACCAGTATCTGAGCACAGCAGGCTGTGGAGGGTCCTGCTGCAGCAGAGCCAAAATAGCTCCTCCCTCTGCTCTGCTATGTGACAGTCCAGAAATACTCACATGTGACATGACCTCAATCTGTGTGTTACCTGAGAAGCAGCAGAAGGAAGCACAAGCCTTCTAAAAAGGCTTAGCTAACCCCTCCTACCCTGTCCACTCTCTGCATCTTTATGGGACTGGCCTGAAGCACCAGAACTAGAGGGCTCCATCACCCACTGCAGACTTCTCCCAGGGTCAATAGACCAACCCACATCCTATCTGGAGAGAGTCTCCCAGAAGCCTACTCTTCAAGAACCAGCTCAGTCACCTCATAGAAGAAGGATATTTGACTGCATGCTAAGATAGGTGCTAAGCATCCCAGAGTTCTACCCTGCAACTGGAGAGTTCTAATCTTAGGTGGGCATCTAGAGACCCAGTCTCACTGCCTAGGTAAGCTGCTAAGCCTGGGTCAGCCCTGAGCCTGGAGGGAATAGAATATTGGAAGTTCTAAATATTGAGAGAGTGACAGTCATGGGGTATGGCCTGAAATATCCTAGCAATAATGGAGGAGACCTCAGAAGGGAACAAAGAACCTTAGCATGCCTCAGACCCTCCAGGCTTCCCTGCCCTACCAGCATGTGTCCATGTCTCTCTCTTGATCCCATTTTAGCTCAGAGTCTTCCTGAGACTGGGATTCATTTCTTAAGGAGCAGGAGAGTGGGGTGTGGTTCAGGTCATGCTAAACTATGCTGGCTGTTCCAGGCCTCCAAGGCATTAGAAAGCTTGGGGCTGCCTGGATCCATCCAGCTTTAGTTTCCCACACTGACATCTTCGGGCAACCATCCAGCCATATCGCTAAGCCTGAATTGTCTATGGGCAGAAATAGCTATTGTGTAAATTGTCCATGTATTCTGTCTCTGTGCTCACACACTGAGCTGACAGTTCAGGGTTGGGGAAGGAAAGATCAAGCTTCCTAAAGGGTGTAAGGAGGCCTCTAGAGCCATGTCCTTGGAGGCCTCTAGTATGCATCTTAAAGCTTCTCAGGAGATCGGAAGAAGTAACAACTGATGTTGAGTGCCAGGGTACTGAGGCCACACACCTGCAGAGAGACTCGAGATGCTTCAGGACAGCAGCCAGCTAGAGGTCCTTCTGTCTGTTGACTAGGTTCTCCCTCTGAGTCTGGAGAGGAGCCCCAAGCCTTCCTGACTAGGCTCTGGATCTGAGCAAGATTGAGCCAAGACCTCGGTGGCAGCTACCATGCTTCTTAATGTTAGACAGTTTCAGAAGTATATGATTTGGTAATAGTAGAACCTAGGGTAGGATTGCTGGCAAGAGGCCACCAGTGAGGGCAGCATCCCTACTTCTGATCCTAGGATCTCAGAGGACAAATTCCCAGACATCTAGCCATCTAGGACCCAGAGTCTGGGTTTTGTTAGCCATCCAGTGGTTTGGCAGCAGTAGCAAGAGACCCATGGAAATTGCTGAGGCCGAAGGGATCTCTATCTGAAATCCCCTCCACCCATAGCCCTACCTGCTGCCCAGCTCAGATGAGCAAATGCAATTTTCCATCTTGTGTCTCACGTGTTGCTCTTTTAAATAATCGCAGGACCCAGCAGGAAATATATTCGCAGATGGTGCATCCTCCCTGGGTCTGCATTATTCAGGGCACTGAATTATTAATTTTGTATGAAGTTCCTGGACCAATGCCTTGAAGAGGAGCAGTCAGTTGACAAAGATACCCCCATAGTTCCCTGCTGCTAGGCCCCACACCAGAACTGAAGACAACTCCAAGAACCCTAAAAGTTCTTCTGGGATCCTTTCTGGGCCCAGAGCAAGGAGGGCACCTGCCTCTCAGGACCTGCCTAAGCAGGTGGATAGCCTCCTTAAGGGGGCTTTGTAGAGATTTTCAGAGAGACCAGAGTAGGGCTGAAGCAGGGCAGCCTATCGCATCCTCTGGAGCAACCTACATTGCAGAGGAATCAAAGTGGAGGGTGTTCTGTACCCTCAGAATCTGTACAAACATACCCAGACACCAAGTTCTCAGCACAAAGATTTATTACCCTGGAGAGATGGGGCGGGGTGAGCTTCCTCTGGGTAGGACAAAGACAGCAGGTGTTTCTGTGGGAATGGGTCTTTAAGGAGACAAAGGAGAAGTGCATTAGGATGAGTTGGTAAAACCTGATTGGACCTATTAACAGGTGTAGCCAAAATATGAATGTTGATTGCTGGACCTTGGAGTTTTAGTCAGGCATGAGGAAGTGGACAAATAAGGGAATGGACATTGAGCGCTCACATAGGAATGTAATCTAACAGTTTATCGAGGGAGAGGGAAGGGGCAAGGACAAGACCTGCCAGTGCCATGTTAGCAATGCTCATGCCTGTTAGACAACCTTTCAGGGGAGTTTTCTGTCAACCTCTGGAGGCCCTCTCAGACCTCATAGTCTGTGCTTTGTGGTAATGGAACGTCTGAAGCACCTGTAAAGGGAACAGGGTGAGCAAGGTATCTGTCTCAGTCAGGGTTTGTATTCCTGCACAAAAATAAGCAAGCTGGGGAGGAGAGGGTTTATTGAGCTTATACTTCTACATTACTGTTCATCACCAAAGGAAGTCAGCATAGAAATGCACACAGGGCAGGAACTTGCAGGCAGGAACTGATGCAGAGGTCATGGAGGGTGCTGCTTCCTGGCTTGCTTCCTCTGCCTTGCTCATCTTGCTTTCTTATAGAACCCAGGACTGCCAGCCCAGGGATGGCACCACCCACAATGGGCTCCCCACCTTGATCACTAATTGTACAGCTGGATCTCATGGAGGCATTTCCTCAAGGGAGGCTCCTTTCTCTATGATAAATCCAGCTTGTGTCAAGTTGACACACAAAACCAGCTAGTACAGTGTCCTTCTTCTGTCCCAGTCCCCTTAGCCAACATTTTTTAAAAGATTTATTTATTTATTTATTTATTTATTTATTTATTTATTGTATATGAGTACACTGTAGCTGTCAGACACACCAGAAGAGGGCATCAGATCCCATTACAGATAGTTGTGAGCCACCATGTGGTTGCTGGGAATTGAACTCAGGACCTCTGGAAGAGCAATCAGTGCTCTTAACTGCTGAGCCATCTCTCCATCCCCTTAGCCAGCATTTATCTATAAACAAATGCATATGGTGTCCAGGGCTGACCTCTTGGTGAGAATCTGCTCCCTCTAGCTGTTAGCCCTTCCATGATGACTATGTCACTTGGCCTTTGGTCCATTCCACCTTTTCCTATCACTGTCTGCCTCCTGTATGTCCTAATACACAAGTCCTGGAACTCTCACTTCCTGGATCTTCAACAAACCAGTCTTTTTCACTAGGTTCTTGGAATCCTTTGTACAGCTAGAGGTCTGTAGACTGAACCTGGATCATCTACAAGAGCAGCAAGCTCTCTTACCTGCTGAGCCATCTCTTCAGCCCCACTATTCCTTTTGTATAGAGATATCACAAACAAGAATATTAAAATAGTAATGAAGCTATCAGGAATGGTAGTGCATCCCTCTAATTCCCCACAGTTGGGAGGTAGAAACAGAAGAATCTCTGCTGAGTTTGAGATCACAAACTCTTGAGTTTGAGGCCAGCCATGTCAACTTGTTTTCAGGCTGCTTTGTCTATTCCAGAGGCCTTTTGTCATGTTGCCTCTTTGTATCATAGGTTCAGAGGTCTAGGTAGCTTGTAACAGCCAGCTACAGCTTGGCTGGCAGTTATGGAGTTTTCTCGCCAGGGTTGCACTGCCCTGAAAGATTTCTCAAGCCCAAGCAGCTACCATTTCCCAGGGTTCTGTCACTCAAACTTGAGACTGTCACTATCCTTGCCTGTTTCCTTCAGCAGAGTCTGAGAATGTCATTGTACTGTACTCTTAGGACTTGGGAGGTGATGACAGGACCATAAAGGTCAAATATAAAGGTCAGCACTGGCTATATAACAAAACCAGTCTGCAACACATGAGAACCTCTTTGAAAACAACAACCAAAAAATAAAAATAAAAACCAAAACAACACATATACAAAATTAGGGGATAGGGAGATGGTTCAATAGTTAATAGCTGCACTTTCAGAGGACCCAGGTTTGATTTCCAGTGTCCACATGGTAACTCACAACTATCTGTAACTCCAGTCCCAGGGGATCCAACACTCTCTCCTGGTGCTATGGGCAACAGATGCACATGTGGTGCACAGACATGCAGACAAAACACCCATACAGGAGAAAAAAATGTCTAGGACAGAGAAACAAACAGAGATACACAGAGACATAAAGACAAGAACAGCAGATATAGAAATGATAGAGACAGAAAGGCAGGCACAGGAAGACAATGACAGCCAGATAGAAACAGAGGAAGTAGAAGTGGAAGTCTGCTAGTCCTAGGGTCCTTTACCTCTAATAATCTCAGCTGGGCTCAAGACTGTGTATGGGGGCAGTGAATGGATTAGGTTGGCCTGTTTTGGCTCAGGAGGTCACCCCGGGGTCTTATATGGGATTGCTATCAGAAGGTCAGGTCCATCTAGTGGAGTGGTGGGGAGAAGAAAAGCCATCGAGAAGTGATGAGTCTGTCTTGCTGTGGCCCTTGCTTTTGTTAGCTACCATAGACTCCAGAAACACAGAATGAGGCGGACTGGGCACATCTGTGAACAGGTGACCTCATTCCACAGGGCATCAGTCCTGGGCCCGAACAAGGTTTGGGGCATCAACGAACCTTACCAGGAATATGATGGGTGAACTGAGATGGACAGTGCCAGTAGGAAGAGCACTGGGAGACTTAACTCTTCTGTATCCGGTGTGAGTCGTGCCCAACTTCCTGAATGATCCCCTCCTCCTAGGCATACACCTAGGTGCAGTGCAAGCACTTCACCAGTGGAATCAGGCAGTATACCTAACTCCAAGGCCCCAGGCTTAAGTCGGGGCTAGAAGGTGTGGGGCTTGACACTTTCTTTTCCTGTCTCCAGCTCCCTTCCTGGTCTCTTCTACTTTGAATCTGCCAGGTCAAGGGAACAAAAGCTGATAAAAGCAAGTCTGGGATGGACTCAGCACGCCGCCGCGCCCCCCCCCTCTGGAATTCAAGCCACCAAGCACCTTGGGGCAGCTTTGGGATGTTGGTGAAGGAGGTATACTCATTAGGCAAGAAGTCTCACTGAATTGGGTGAAGGTCAAGATCAACCTAACCCCGAGGAATGACTCAGCCAGGAGGAATAGAAACAGTTAATGCAAACGCCATCAGCACTAGACCCTGCGGGTCAGGAATTACCCCTGGCTAACCAGAATAAAAAACAGTTTAGGTGTCCCCATATGCTCTGGCTTTTGCGGAGTTGATTGCCTCACAGAAGCCCCCCAGGATAAGTGCAGGGATGCCAGGCCAACCTTGTGGCCACCGGGTTCTTCTGCAGTGCAGCCGCAGCAGCAGCAGAGTTGAAATCCCGGTGCTGCCGGGGAAGGGGCGGCCTAGAGGCGGGGCTGTGTCTCCGAGGAGCCCCCGCCCAGCCATGTCCGCAGTGACCTTCAGGCGTCCCTAACTGGCTGGGGTTTCTATCCCATCAAACCCACATTTGGCGGCTCTGCACACCGGAGAAGCTTGGATGTGTGGGCCTATCTTGCTCGATCGAGGGTCTCGGGGCTGTGCTCGCTTCCTCCCGCCCGGCCAGCAAAGGAGCAAAGCAACCTGGTCAGGAGCAAACGTGGTGGGTAGGTTAGGGATGACGACCCCAGCCCTGCGTTCGCCCTGCGTTTCAGGAGGGCGCTTCAGGAGGACTTCAGGAGGGTCTCCAAGCCCGTGTGGAGAGAGTGGCCCAGGCCAAGGAGAGGCCCCTAATGCAGCTGTCGCGCGCGCCAGGCCAGGATCTGGGAACCGGGGGCGCGGCTGGCCCCCCCCACCTCCGCCGAGCCCCGCCCTCCTCGTCATGCGGGACGCGGGCGGGGGCGCCTTTGAGTGACGCGCCCTCCTCGCGGTGTCCTTCAGCCGCCGCAGCAGCACAGAGTGCCACATGGACCCCGCCGGCCTGAGAGTGCGCTGCTGTTGATCGTCCACCTTGGAAGGTAACCGGCTCCCTAGCAGCCAGTCCTACCTTAACCGGCTCCCTCCTTTCCACTTTCCAGCCCAGTCTTCCTCCCGACTCCTAGGCTTCCCTTCTCGGATCCCTGCTTTCTAGCCATGGGTCTCCTACCCATATCCTAGGTTCTCCTACTCTTGGTTCCCTGCCTTTCAGACCCACGGTTGCTCAGCTAGGAGGGCGCTGTCCAACGCGAGGTGCTGAAGCGGCCCTTGATTCCCTTTCCCATCGGCGTCTTTTTTCTTCTTTCCCGGGCGCGCTCCGGCCTGAGGCCGTGCTCGGGTCGGGCACCTCGCCCAGCAAAGCAAAGGGTGCGGCGGCCACGAGAAAACGGGATGCCTTGGTCTTTGCGGAATCTCCGCAGCGTCCTAGCCTCTCTACAGCTGGCCCTGCGGAGTCCCCATCCCCCGAATCCCCGGAGACAGAAGTTTAGAAGGCAATTGGCTTTGCTGCAAAGGCATCCCTGAACCCCTAGCTTCTGGGACACTCTCCCTGCCTGGCACCCCTTCGGGTCTCATTCCGCAAAGGGAAACCTGTGAAACATTGGATCTCTAGGGACCAGGTTCCCTGACAGGAAAGACCCTACAAAGAGGGCTGTCTTTGCAGCTGTTGGCATTACAGAAAGCACCTTTCCAAACGCTGCTGGCACTTCAGTCCACGCTGGGCATTCTGGCTTGGGTTGCCCTACCCCATGCAGAGGCAGGAGTGGGTCATCTGTTTCCCCTCCCACTAGAAGATAGGAACCCTTCCATCTCTTGCCTCCATCCAGGGCCAGTTCTGCTGTGGGCCTCCAGAGTCTCCCTAGAGACTGATATAGTTGAGACTAGTCAGAAGTCATGAGGACTTTTCCTGAGGGGTAACATTCATGGACTTGTCTCTCCAATTCTTCCCCAGAAGGACCCCTGCCCCACAGCTCCAAAACTGCCAAGGAAGCTGAGCAGCCAGAACCTGGGTGCTATAGCAGAGTATTGACCTTCAAATGCCCCCTGGGCTCCACCCCCTGCTTGAAGAGGCTGGCGCCAGTCTCCAGTAACTGGTGGCCCCAAGTTGTGAGCTGCAGTGGCAGCTAAAAGCTTCCTTTAGAAACCCCAGAAGCGAGATGACTGTTGGTTTGGCTGGGCTCTGAACCCTGCCATCCTGGTGTGGGTTGGACTGGACCACACTGGACTCTCAGGATAGTGGAGAGGGAAGCAAAAAAGGTTGGTCAGGGTACCTATGATCACCCACTCTCTCCAGGCAGAAGACCCCGACCACACTTGAATGTGAAATCTGACCCCGGAGTGGCTCCTGAGGAACCAAGCCATCATCATGGAGTTTGTGATGAAACAAGCCCTAGGAGGTAGGAGGTGGGCAGGGAGAGGGACATGGGTTTGGACCACCAGGGATACATAGACATCTGATACTCAGAGAGACATGTCTCCACCACTGCAGTGACACAAAAACACATAGCTGCATGACGACTTCTGACCTTACACACAGGCTCTGCAGATGGTTGCTTACCCTCTGAACAAGCCTAAGGCAGTCCCTCGGCCCAATACTTTTGAATCCCCTGGGGACTCAAGCCCCGAGGTTTAATATGAGATATGGGGAGGACGTGCTGTGTAAGATGGCCGTGTGCCCCCAGGCCATGGTGCAGTGGAGCCTGCTAGTCATCCTGAGATAAATCAAGAGCTGAGCAGCATTGATCAAAGCAGACACCCCAATGAGGCTTGTGAGTAGCCCTCATTGTGTCAGTCCTGGGAACAAGCTGTGCCCCAGGTTAGGAAACAGGATTTGGGTGATCCTAACTGTGGCATTGGGCTCTATGGGTTTCACCCAGGTAAGAGACAGTACTGTTCACAAGGACAAGAAAGGATAGCTTTGTAACCAAGTCCCCTTCTACAGAGAAAACATAGACCCTTTTATGTCGTTGAGTGAGGGCAGCTTGCTCACTCACTGTTTGCAGAGAATTCTGTCCCCACTTGGCCCAAAGCCATCTTTGTAGCTAGCAACAACAGGACTAGAAGCTGGTAGAGGACAGTGGACTGAGTTCTTGGCCAGGAGGTGCTGAAACAGTGAGCTGAAGGTTTGGTACCCGTTTGACAGGAATGGGTTTCAGCAGGGCAGTTTGGTCAGCTCAAGCCTGTAGAGTTGGAGATTGCCCTAGGTGGTCTTCATGTTTGTTCAGAGCTACCTGCTCTGGGTACCCCAACACCCTCATGTAGCCTCAATGCTGAGAGTTCACGCCAATTTTACTATTGAAGAGTCCTTGTGGCCTGCAGGGGAGCCCCTTGACTGGTGTGGGTCTCAGCTGGAATGTGTTAGGGCATCCTTTCCTGGTATGGAAAAGGGAAGGGGACCACTCACAGAGAGAAAGCTGGTTGGGGCTTTGGGGCCAGGAAAGAGGAGAGTCTGCAGAAATAGGCATCTCCAGAGGGTGTCTGTGACTTCACTCATATGTGATGAAAAGGAGACCCAGTGTGCTTGCTGAGAGTTCAGACTGTGGTAGACTAAGGTTGAATCTAATTATAATGATTACATCACCGGGACAGGATTCAGGGACAAGCCAGCATCCTGTATCAGAAGAGACCCGTGTTGTACTCAGAAAGTCCCAGGCTGCTACAGACAATTAATTTGGTGGCTAATTCAGGCCCTGAGGTGGGCTTTTAAAAAAACTGAAATCTCTGATTTGGCTGTCTGCATAGCTGAAATTAGCTGGGTAATTGCCAGCCTGGATTCCCTCATTGTTCCATGTCAGCCCAAAGTTTCTCCTGCACCAGCAATGGGGCGTGCTTCTTGGGGTGTTGTGGAAGCTGCCTGGGAGGGGTGGTAACTAGCAGACAGAAGCTACAGGGTAGTAACCACATACTAGGCTGAGCGCCATCCAAACTACCCTATGTTCAATTTACATTCATTCTGTGGCAATAGGAATGTACCTTCCATGATGCTGAGACCTGTAGTGACTTGCCCTCTGCCACTTGCAGTCTTGTCATGTACCCCAAGCTCCATATGTGTGTCACCTTTGGTGTCTTAGGGTGTGTGTGAGCAAAATGGAGCCACTAAGAGATGGTTGGAAGAGAGAGATACGTTCCAGATAAGAGTCAGAAGGCAACAGAAACTCCAAGACATGGATCAAGCCCAGAGAAAGGTGATAAGAAAGAAAATAATAGCCCAGCAGATGTGTAGCTCTTTCATTGGGCCATCTCTACTTATGGTTGCAGGTTCAGGAACTTGTGATCTGTTGCTTCACAAGACCCTAGACCAAAAAGGAGTAGGTCTGGAATCTGGCTAGATGTGGATGTGGTACATGCCTTTGTCTTTGCCTGGCTGTTCTAGCATCATGCCCGTCAGAAGCAGCAGCCTCCACTTTGAAGCCTTGTGCCAGGCATGAAGTACTTTACCAGCAACCTCTATCCCCTTTGGCATGTCTCTAATGCCTCCTAAGAGGCAGACCGGGGCCACAGTGGCATTTGAGAGATGAGGTTCAGAGAGACCAAGGCCCTGCTGAAACCCATTCCTGCCAAACGGGTACCAAACCTTCAGCTCACTGTTTCAGCACCTCCTGGCCAAGAACTCAGTCCACTGTCCTCTACGCGCGAGCGCGTGTGCGTGTGTGCGTGCGTGCGTGCGTGCGTGTGTGTGAATGCTATGGAACAATGAGTCATGCCCTGAAATTCACAGGCTTTCAGTTCAGAGTTAAATTCACCTTGGATGGTTGCGAAGTTGTAGGTAGTTTCAGGTACTTCCTGTAGATGCTACATGGATACCCGGATTCTGTTGAGTGGGCAAGTTCAGTGGCTCTGTCAGGCCCCAGTTCCGCTGTTTGCTAGCAGTTCTCTGTTCTAGTGGCATTTGTTGCATCCTCTATGTGGGCCATGAGGTAACTTTGGATCAGGACAGGACACTTTGGAACCCCCTCTGCATGAGAAAAGGAAGACTTCATAGGAAGGTCTGGTGCCTAGGCTTGGGCCAGGTGGACAAGTGCCCAGGGTGTGGTTTATGCAGAGCTGAGCAAGCCTGGATAGTGTTACTGAGGAGGAGCCTGGCCAATGTGAGGACCCAGGTGTCCTTTCCATTTTCTAGATCAGCCATTTTGTCTCTTGCAAATGCCCACCATCATGTCTCTGCAGAATAGCTTACTCCCTCGGTTTCTGCCACCCCTCTCACTTCACTTGCTTTGCCTAGCTATGATCCCGCAGACTCCTTATGATCTCTGCACCACTGTCCCTGTCCAGGCTGACATCAGGCATTGGTCCCTGGGATTCTTGCACCTGAAGCTGCTAATTACAGGGTATGGTCCTTCTTGCCCCCTTGTAACTCTCTAGGAGTCTGAACCAGGCCTTATTAAGACAAGACCACTACCTCCTAGCACTTCTCTTTGCTCAGTAACCACTGAAGTGCCAGGATGCAGATGAGTGACCTGCATCTCAGGCCTGGAGGCTGAGCCACTGCTGCAGGCCTTACTGTTCTCTGTCCTTTACCACCCCTTCCCTCAATGCCCTTTGCTCCTGTGGCCTGCCTCATGGCTCACAGACCATCCTACAGGCCATAGGCATGGTTTAGACAGTAATGGCTTTGGCTGGATACTTTGTCAGGAAACAGCTAGCTGCCTCCCATCTTTTTTTCTCCCTGGAAGCAGACACCAAACACCCACCCCATGACATGCAACCACATGACTGTGGGTCCCTGTGCCAGCCAGGTAGAATCAAAGGAACATTCTCTTAGGACAAAATCATGGGAGATAATGGTCCCTGTTGGCAAACCTATTCTTACCAAGAGAATGTCCTTGTGACCTTGGGCCACTCCAGAACTTACTAAGATACTCCAATCCTAAATGAGCCAATACCAGTGCTCAGTCACTGAAGGAAGGAGACAGTGGTCAGCACCTCTGCTGTCACCACTGGGTGACAGTTATCTTGGGAGCTGGAAACTCTTCTGCAACAGAGTGCCCTGGAACTGGAGCCAGGCGTTCTAGCCATATCTGTACAAGTCTGTGATTCAAGGTCCCTTGGAATACTTAATGTAGAAAGAAGCAAATAGTCCAGGCGTATAACTATCCTCGGAGAAGATTGGGCAAGGTATGGGGGTGATATACTAGGTGGGCTCCTATCAGCTGAATTAGGTAGAAGTGGCTATTTTGGCCCAAATAATTTAAATTATTGGTTGTCCTTGCATTATTCTGAGCATGACACCCTATGTGCCAGTAAAATGTTCTGTTCTCAGAAAAGGAATATGCAAAGGCCTAGGAGACAATAAGTACATGGACAGTCTCTAGAGACTCTTAGGATATCCTCATTCATTATGTGTTCCAAGAGCAAACCCAAGACTGCAGGCCTGTCACACAGCTCTTCTGCTTGGGCAGCTCCAGTGACCTGGGGTGACTCAGTCAGTGTGAATAGTATCCTATGGTGACCCACTCTGGGCCTGGCACCCTGAGGTTCTTGGTGGGGCTAACTCCACCCATTCCCACTCTCCCTGCTTCTTGCCAGGGTCTGGTCTCAGCAGCTCCATGCATCGAGCTCCCCACACTATTGCTGGTCTTGGTGGTGTGGGGCACAGGTAGAGACTCAGGGCTTCCTGTCCTGAGAGGATAATGTGGTTGCCTCTGAGCTGGGCTGGGGGTGAAGCTCTGGAGAAGTGTCTCATGATAAAGTACCAGAAAGCCAGAAGAAAAGCAGCTGGAGTTGGGATGGCAAAGAATTATGATCCTACCTTTGTCTCTTTGCACATCCATTCTTATCCTACTCCTCAGGTCTAAAGTGGCTGTTGCTATTCTGGTATCACTCCTCTACCCTGGGTAGAAACTAAGCAACAGCCCTTCATCTGATTGGCAGATGTGTCTGTGCAATCTTGTGGAAGCTTTCCACTAGGCACCATGGGCTGAAGCAGCTGGAAAGATAAGGGCCAGTGTAGACACATAGACTCCATACCAGGGCAGGGATTGAGTAGATAGCTCTCAGTGCCTGACTGGGCAGTTTTGATGCCAGGCCTGCTAACCATGAGCCCTTCATAGATAGGATTCCACATTGCCTGACTTACCCAGTAGAGCAGGCAGCTAGCAAACACTTCAGGACAAAATACCCACACTCCTGTGCACTCAGAAGACACTAGTGCAATGTATGGCAGCAGATCCAACTTGTGCTCCATAACTCTCGATGGCTAGAAGGACACTTGAGGGAAACAGCTTCTCTCCCTAAAGCTTGAAAGGCAGCTCTTCCTCGGGAGAGGATACTCCGGGTTGATTAGGCGGCAGATCTACTTCAAATGCCTTAGTCCTGGCTGGCATTGAAGAGCATGCTGAGCACTTCACTCATTGTCATTCACGTTCTGACCTGTTGGTTGGCTGGTACTCGGGTACATTTCACAGCCCTGAGGGTCAACAGTCCTTAGAAGCCTTTGCCCACTTCAGAATTAGCTGTGCCTGGCCATCTAGTACTGGAGGTTAATAGTAGAAGGAACGGGAGCTTCAGAGTGAGTCAAGTCCATGCTTCCTGATGCTAACTAGCCCGGCAAAGTCCAACCCAAGCTGGAAACGACATCAAGAGAGAAGAGGCAGCTTTGCAGGCTCCTCCCCAGCACCGCTCCCACCCTTTCTTTGGCTCCCTTCTGTCTACTTCCATAAGGTGGGTGGAGAGGAGTAAACACCCTGCTCTGCAGAACCCCATTGTTAGAGATTTCCCACTACTAGCCAAGGACTTCTTTGAGAGGCCTGTGTGGCTAAAGGCTCTCTGGAAGAAGGAAACTCTGGCTGGAGAACAGTAAAGTACCTGTTTGCTCTCACCAGCTTTCCAGAGCCATCTTCACATGCTTTTGCTCCACATAATTTAGTTTCCCAGTGTTATCCTCATTTATCAACCAGTGGTCTTAATAATAGCAGTGGCACTGCTAGGCCATTCTTCCTATCCCCTGAATTAGGACAGACACAGTTGTTCTCTATTCTCAGATCTTGGAGCCTCATATTTCATTTTGCAGAACCATTAGCTCAGCAGTCCATGGTTCTATGGGAAAAGAGGTGGACTCTGAGGCCAGAGGCACGCAGCTGGTGCTCAGTGTTGGGTACTCTTGCTGGGTATTGCTACTGGGAGTTGGCATCTGGTGCTAGACCCAGAGGTGGAGGACTAGTCAGGCAGGCTCTGAGGAAGGCTGGTGCCCTGCTGTCTGCAGCAGCTGTTCTTGGTCTTTGTCGCAGACTGACATTTCTGAGGTAGCTGCACCTAATGGAAATGCCAGGCTCTGGCTGCTAAGCTGGATGGAGGCTTTTCCTTGGGTCCTACCTCTCTATTCCTGACCATTGTCTCCCTCAGTAGAGAACAATAGCACTGCCACTTCCAGTCCTTTGAAGTTGGTTGTTGGGGAGAGCACATGGCAGAGGCAGTGGACTGGATCAGTCTTAGTGAGTGGCAGAATGACTGAGTAGAGGGCCAGGATTACAATCACATTCAAGGCTAGCAGCTGGGCCATCTGTCACAGAGCCTGACTCTTTGAATTTATTAATTGGTGACTTCTTCTAATTTCTGTTTCCTCTCTTTTTGTCTTTTCCTAAAAGCCAAGCTCAGATACGGTTGTCTGCCTGACGCTTTGCTCCATGGGAAAGGACGGCAGTACCTATAGAAGGCCTCCGTGCCTCCCCAAAGGAGATCCAGCCAGTAAGGCAGCCATTTGAGCTCATGTAAAGGCTTGTGGAACCACAAAAGGGGTTGGGCAGAGGAGCAGTCTTTGATGTCTCAGGTCCAAAATCTGCAGAGACTGAGTTGGTATGTTTATTCTGTCTAGCCCAGGACATGAGGCATAGATTCTGGTTTCCACAACACAGGCTGAAATGGATCTAGAATGAAAATTGGCCCTTGGAGGACTCTGAATCTGCTTCACAAGATAGAGCCATAAAGAACCAATGAATATTCTGCACAAGTCCATGACCAGGTCAAGGCAAAGCCTGAGTTGTAGATACCTTCCAAGGACCTTTTTGCCTCTCTGAGTTGAAGACATGGCATGGTGGGATTGGGGACTTCAATGCTCAAGAGAGAGATGGATGGGACTACAGAAACAAGAATAGGCAGAAAGCCAACTTTCTGTGACATCAAAACTCTAGTCATCCCCAGTGGGCTGAGAGGTAAGAGTTGGAGACACGTGTTCAGCAAACATCTCAGGCCACAGGTACAAAATGTGCTACCTCCTCCCCTATGCTCCATAGGAGTAAGGACAAGTGTATTTGATGAATGAATATTCCTGGAAAGAAGCCAAGAGGGAAGGGGAAGCTCCACTGTGGGTTGGGACTCATCAGAAATTGCCGAAGCTAAAGGCAGAGGGGCCACCTGGTAAAGCATCCCCAGCTCGAGGTAGATGTGGAGATAAATGACTTTCTTGGTTTGGCTTCTGTCACTGTGATAAACACCATGACTAAAAACAGCTTAGAGAGGAAAGGGTTTATTTCAGATTACAATGTATAGTTCGTCATTAAAGGAAATCAGGACAGGAGCTCAAGCAGGAATTTGGAGACAGGAACTGAAGGAGAGACCCTGAAGGCGTGCTGCTTACCAGCTTGCTCTCCATGGCTTGCTCAGCTTGTTTTCTTATAAAACCCAGTAACACCTATTTGGCCAGGGTTGGCATAACCCACAGAACCTTTGGCCCTCCCGTATCAACCATTAATCAAGAAAATGCCTAGACTTACTTCAGCAAACCTGATGGAAGCAGTTCCTCAATTGAACTTCTTGCTTCCCAGGTAACTAATTCATGTCAAGTTGACAAAAACTAAAAAGCACTAGGTCCTTCATCTTAATTTTAAAACTCCAATGGATAACGTAAAATCATGCCAAACACTTTCTAGTTTTTGCCTAGAATTCTACTTTGATTTTTTTTTCTTGTATTTATCAGATGCCATTGTGTGGCTGGCCTGCCATTCCTGTGGCTTTATTTGGAAAATTCCAGAACAGTAGACATACCAAACTGGACGGGGCAAAGATCACCAGGCTTCAAGCTTTCAGGCAACTAAGAAATGCTGAGACTGGGAGAAATAATCTTCCTCAGGGAAAAGCACACAAACTGGTTATCTAATACCAATGGTCAGTCCTGAAAACACACATACAAATAGCATCATACGAACCCAACAGGTTATATTTAGGAATACACACATATACACACATGCATATGTGCATATGACAACAATTAATTTTTTTAAAAGGAGGCCATGAATTTGAAAAAGAGCAGCAAAAGGGGGTTTACGGGAGGGCTTAGAAAGAAAAGAGAAAGGAGAAATAATAAACTATATTATAATGTCAAAAATAAAAGAAATAATAAAAGCAAACAAAAACCAATAAATGGATGAATTTAAAACAAAACACTGGAGCCAACTTTGCTGCTGTTCAGCCAGGGTCTGTTCTCTATGGCAGTGCCAGCACCAGCGTCAGTTAGTGTCCTGCCATCAAAGTAGTGTATTGGACCTGACCTTTATTACCTTAACTTTTAGAGGTACTCCCTTGAGGTTTCACTATTTAATTTTAATTTGAAAACTAAATCTTTTTAAAAATCTTCTACATACCTGGGAAACAGAGCAGGAAGATTGCTACAGGCCAGCCTGGTCTACATAGCAGGTTGCACTCCATTCAGGGCTACAGTGCGAGAACCTGTCTCAACGAAAAAAAAGCAGCTAAGCAAAAATTATATTCAGTGTTCTAGAGACTACATGTCCTTTAAATACATCATTTCAGGGTCAATAAGATGACCCAGTGGGAATAGGTGCTTGCCTCCAAGCCTGATGACCTGAGTTCAATCCTTGGGTTCCCACATAGTGGGAGAAGAAAACTGATTCTCAGAGTTGTCCACTCACCTACATACCCACAGTATGGCACATTCTCATGTGTAAACACACACACACACTAAACAAATAAATAAATATAAATAAATAAGGTAAGTAAGTATGTAGAATCAGAACAACAAAGCTGAGTGTAGTAGCACACCTTTATCCCAGTGCTTGAGAGGCAGAAGCCAGTAGATCTCTGAGTTGAAGGCCTGCCTGGTCTACATACCAACTTTCCAGTTAGCAAGAGTCACATACTGAGACACTGTTTAAAAAAATAAATACCATTACTTCATCCCCAACTGCTTAAGTCAGAAATGATCAAGACCTTGCCAAGGCAACTCTAAAGGTTCTATGTACTTTCAAATATATATTTTATTTAACATAGTAATTTTGCTTATTTACAGGTACATTATGTACTATGTGCCACGTGTATACATAGTACATAATGATTACATCATGTTCAAAATCTTCACCATTTACTTCCCTGACTATCCTACCCCCAAAAGGCAGGGTGTCACTGTGATGAAGTAGCCCCGGCTGGCCTAGCTCAAGGTTTTTCTGCATCTACTTCCCAGATGCTGGACTTTCCTATGTATTTTCATTCTTTCTTTTCTCTTCCTATTTTGTAGGGGTTTTTTTTTTGTTTTGTTTTGGTTTTTGTTTTTTTGGGTTTTTTTTTTAGCTAGATGTAGAGATTGAGCTAGCATTGTGTTTTCTCATACACAAAGTATTTTGATGTTCACATTGGATTTTGTGATACTTATTAAGTTTATTTCTTTAAATTTGCTTTAGTTTGGGTTGTTGTTGTTTGTTTGTTTTTAAGATAAGGTCTCACTATGTAATCTTGGCTGGCCTGGGACTCACTACTTAGATAAGGCTGGCCTTAAACTCATATCCCTCTGCCTCCCAAGTGCTGGGATTAAAGGCATGTACCACTATACACAGCCAATAAGTTTGTCTCTTAAAATGAAAGTATATTTTCTTATTAAAATAGTATAGGGTAACAACAAAACAAAACAGGCAACTATGAAAATGAAATGGTGTTCTTGTAGATCCATCTATGCTGACAAGAGACCTGCAGAGCTCTCTTACTGCTGATTTATTGGCAACAGTGAGAGCCACAGGTCCATACCCAGCCAGATAGAATGGCTTGCATAGCCACTGTGATTTTATAGTCATCCCACCATGAACATGGAAACAAAGAGTTAAGGAATGGACTCAACAGATTTCCCCCCTTTCATGTTTTCTGGTTTATATCATAAAAAATGGTTTATATAATACCTTTTAAAATATTTATTTCATTTTATGTGTATGAGTGTTTTACCCTCATGTATGTATGTGCACCACATATGTGCCTGGTGTCCATGGAGGCCAGAAGAGAGAATCAGATCCTCTGGAACTAAAATTACAGATAGTTGTGAGCTACCATGTGGGTGCTAGGAACTGAAACCAGGTCCTGTGGAAGAGCAGCCCGTGATTCTAACTGCTGACTCATGTTTCTACCACCTATAAAAGATACAAATGAACAAGTAGGTGTTGAAGTCTGGGAAGGTCAATGACAGAACTCTGGTCTCAGTGGTCACCCCTCCCAACACATGAGTCTGGTCTCATTTCCCTCCTGGAAGCACTCATTCAGCTGTGAATGGCAAATATTCCGGAACTCTGCATGATAGGCTGGCTTGGGCAAATATTCAACTTGTTGGTAATGAGATACAAAATGAGTGTAGCCTAAGCTTCCAACTTCAGAAGCAGTATATGTACATTTGGCCACCTCCCCTCCATCTTTCCTGACAAAAGCCTGGGGGTCACAGGGCAGTGCACTGAGTCAACAGCCTCTCTAATCCTTTTAGATTCATGACTTATGAAGTCAGTGACAACTTTAGCTAACCAAAGAAGACAGTGTCACTTTCTATTTCTGAATCTACCTTCTTGGGAGGTGTCTGCAGGCCTCCTCACACATTTCTAAGTAGATGCCTACCTGGAACAGGTGTCACTTCTGGCACCTTACAACGAATGGCACTGTGCTCCTAGGTGTCATCCTTATAACTGGTGCCTGTCTCACACTCTGTAAGCTTTGTTCATCAAGGAGCTAACTAGGACTGTGTTAATTTTTTTACAAAGCCTTTTGTTTGTCCAGTAGTTGATATGACTTTTATTTTTCACTTGATACTTTTCTCTCCAGACAGCAGCCCTCAGTACCATGCGTTCATGTGGGTGACCATGCAGACATATTGTTAGGCATGTTTCTCTCCTTGGAGCCTTCCCTCTGTATTGGTAGATTTCTAGACAGCTACTTAATAGGGATCTTTCTGAGAATTATGTGTGTATGAACAGGTATCTTTGTTCTCTCTCACTAGAGGCAGTTGGACTGGGTATAAAATTACAGATTTTAATGAATTTCCCATATACAGTTGAAGGCATTTTTGTTGTTGTTGTTGTTCCAACTTATGAGATCTCAGGTGAAGTCAAAACCTGTCTTCTTCTAGCCTGCTGCATAGGGTTCCAATTCTGATATCAGTACTAGGATTTTCTCAGAGTTAAGGACTTGCTATGCGTCTTGTTTCATTCATCTTGCTGGTGTGATGTTCAGTTCCTGGTAATATTTTCCTGTTGCTTCTTTGTTCTCTTCCCTTTCTTTCTCTGTCACTAAAAACTAGGCCCTGGGATCCACTCTGTTTTCTATTTTTTTGTTATTGTTTGTCAAACAATAACAAAAATTTTATTTTTATTTCCAAAAATTTATCCCTTAACCCTTCAGCTAAGTTTTTATCATCTGCACTTGCACTTTTAATTTTCAAGAACTTTGGAGTGTGGGTCACCTCAAATTTGCTTAAGGCAGCACCTGGTTGTTACAGTTAATGGAAGCAGCAGGGAGGCCTCTGGTTGCTGCCCACAGGTTAATGCAATAATATATTTGGTTTTCCTGTCTTGCTGTGTCTCTAACATACATTTAGTACTTTCTGTTCTGATTGGAGACTTCAAGTTCATGTTTTTACTGGAATCACAGTTCACAGACTGTGTGGGACTCTGAACTTCCTTTTGGTTATGTGTGAGCTGGCTGGTATGCTTCTATACCTTTATGGAACTATGGTTCTGCCAGAACCTATGCGGCTGAGTGATGGATCTGAAGTAAGGGCTCTTTTTTCAGGATGATGTTAATTACTCTTCTGTTGCTGTAAAGAGACACCATGACCAAGGCAACCTACAGAAGAAAGCGTTTTGGGGGCCTGACAGTTTCAGAGGGTGAATCCATGACCATCATGTAGGGAGCAGGCAGACAGACAGGGTGCTGGGACAGTAGCTGTGAGCTTAAATCCTTATCTGCAAGTAGGAGTCAGAGAAAGAAATAACTAGAAATGGCACGAGCTTTTGAAACCTCAAAGCCCTCCACCAGTGGTGCACCCCAACACAGTGCAACCTCCTAATCTTTCCCAAATAGCTGCATTAGCAGGGGACCCAGTATTTAGATATATGATCTTATGGGGACTATTCATTTAAACCACAAGGACGCAAACATTCCTTCAGCTCTCTTTGCTGCCCCACACTTCACCCCACCTCCCCAGTGCCTTGGATCTGCTTCCGTGTTTGTTTTGTTTCCTCTGTTTAGCATCCTAAGTAATGGGTTCCATCATTGGCATTTTCATGCATGTTTTGTTCTTGTTGGTCATCCTTCCGTATTATTCTCCTCCATCCATCTGTCTCCACCCCACACTGGCTCTTTCTTCTCTGCAGTAGTAGTCTTTCTGTTTTCACACCAAGTACATTTGGTTACTCTTCCCACCTTCAGATTTGTTTTTACCTTGCGTAGATCATTTTCTAGTTTTATGACCTATACACATGCATGTACACAGACAGACATATATAAAAATTACAGGATATGATTAGAATATGAAAGAGAACATTCAATATTTATTTTTCTGAGTGTGGATTATTTTCACTAAGGATTTTTTCCTTATGACTGAATGAAATTCCACAGTCTTTTTTGTTGTTGATGATGTTGTTCATTTATTTGTTGAGGAGCATCAGACATAGGCAAGAGTTTTCTGAAAAGGACCCCAATAGCACAGGAAATCATCCCAAGAATTGGCAGATAAAACAGGTAGCACTCCAGCCTATTTTCCAGTTATTCCAGCCCATTTGTTCTTGCAGTGAGTTTAATAAAGTATTCTTAAACAAATTCTTAAACAAAAAAATCATAATTGGCAAATGAATAAATGGTATTACCGTATGAATTAAAATACCTCTGCATAGCAAAAGAAACTATCAGCAGAGTAAAGACACACCCTACAGAATAGGAGAAAATTCTTGCCAACTGTACTTCTGAAGGAAGTTAATATGTATAGAGTTTATAAGGAACCAGAAAAATTAAACATCCCCGGTTTTTTGAGACGGTCTTGTTAATTTTGCAATTTGCCAGAAAAAATCAACTCCACCATTTTTGGCCATAACTGAAGCAAGCTTTAATAAATATTAAATACTGGCCAAGAGATGAACTTTGGTCGGGACTATTCCCCTTAATTTCCCAGCTGGAATGGTCTCGAGCCAGGTGTTGTAAAGGCTTATGAGGAAAACATATAGGCCACCATACTTCCCATAAGTCATTGTTTTCTAAGAATTACAAGTCCTAGCATTCCAGGGAGTTGCCTGGTTCCTAGGGCAGATGGGGCTTAGAATCTCCCTATGTAGCCGAAGCTGGCCCAGAATTCACAATTGCCCTGCTTCATCCTCCTGGGTGCACTACCATACGCGGCAACCAGGGTGTTTAGAAGGAAATTTCTATCACGAAACTCTACTAGAAGGATAGGCTATAAACAGTTAACTTTACTTTTAGCATAAGAATCTACAGAGATACCACAAAGGGTTAAAATAGGGGCAATTAATAAAATAGAGAAAAACAAAATGAAGTAAGTCCTTTAAAATCAATAAAGTTGATGTGCCTACAGCCAGACTGATCAAAAAGACAAATGACAAATATCAGAAACAAGGATCTGTGCAGGTAGTAAGAAGACAATGGGTAGATATTGTTAGCATCGTGCCAAGGAATTGGTCAACTTAGGTGAAAGAACGCACTTATTGAAAGACTGCCTTAAAGAAATTTAAAAGGCATGCCATAGAGTGGGGTGGAATGCACGCAAGACTCACATCTACTGAGTGTGACGACACATGAAAGAAGCAGGAGGAGGTAGAAAGGAAAACTCTAAACTAAGATACTAAAGAACAAAAAGGAAAAGCAAGACTAGAAAATCAAAGCCAGTGTAACCTTTAGGTTTGCATTGTACAGTGAGCTCTGTGGCACAGAGCTTAGGAGAGTGAGGGTTGACTGTGGACAACCAAGGCTAGCAGCAGCATTGCAGAATATGTCTGCACGGGATACTCACCGTGGTGCGAGATAAGTGTCTCCTTTACCTCAGATCCATAGTTTCGCCTAAGTAAGAGGGAAAACATCCGAAAGTCCCAACTGAGAGAATGTGCAAAAAATTCTCACAAGACTCAAATGACAGTTACCATTACCAACACAGTCTGAGACACTGGCATGGCCCGGCAGAGCCCAAAGAGATATGAAAACTGTCTGTCATGTCGATTTCTGGCTGGAATCCTTGAATAGAAAAGAGGAAGTAAAAATCCAGGAAACAGTCTTAGCATGGTGGCAGACACCTTTAATGCTAGGAAGATGGATCTTGTGAGCTCAAATAGAGACCCTGTCCTCAAACAAACTACAGGCAGAAACCTTGTCTTCAAACAAAGAAACAAACAAACACAGAGACTCAGGAAAGCAGAGCAGATGGCAGGCTTTAGAGACAGTATTCCTGTGTTGGTTCCCTCTTGGCGTGTGCCTGAACTGGAAGACATCAGTTACCCAGGAAGTCGGGAGCAGCTTCCAGGAAGTCCATCCTCTTTTCTTTTGTGGTTCTTCTGTAAATTTAAATTGTTCTCAAAACACTTGTTCTAGTGGTTGGAATACAGCTCAGGGACCAAGAGTCTGCCCAGTGTTGTGCGAGGACCTAGGTACTGCTAACGTTCCAAGTACTGCTAAAAAGGTTTGATTGATTGGTTGATTGATTGATTGCTGCTTTTTTGAGGCAGGGTTTCTCGTGTATCTAGTTTTTCTAGAACTCACTCTTTAGACCAGGCTGGCCTTGAACTCAGAGATCCACTTACCTCTGCCTCTCAAGTGCTGAGATTAAAGGTGTGAACCACCACTGACTGTCTTAAAAGGTTTATTTTTAAAACACACACACGTGTGTGTGTGTATGCGTGTGTGTGTGTGTGTGTGTGTGTGTGTGTGTGTGTGTGTGTAAATGAGAGGACACGTTGCAGAAGTCAATTCTCTCCCACCAAGTAGGTCTCAGGATTAGATTCAGGTCATCAGGCCTGGCAGCAGTGTCTTAACCAGCTGAGCTATCTCACTGACCTGAAAATATACAGGGATAACAGTTGTGCCACAGGATTCTTGGCCAGCCTTATCTACAGAGGGAATTCCATGTTAGTCACAGGTACAAAGCAAGACCCATCTCAAAAGAAAGGAGATGAAGGAAGGAAAGAGGGAGAGGAGAAGAAAGAATTCATATTCACGCAAAGCAAATACGGGAATTATTTCAAGCAAATGAATAATGCTTGAAATCATTAGTCACAAGTGAGATGCAAATAAGGCGTCACCTGTCATCCACGTGATTGGCTGCAGTCAAAAGGCCACCAAGACAGTATTGAACAATATAGGGACACAGGTTCTTATTTTCCACAGTACGAGTGTAAGGGACAGACCTACCTTAGCAGAGTTTGACTAGTTCTTCCAGGTGAAATCTAAATTTGCTGAACATCTTGTCAGTAACTCTCAAGATGTACCTGGGTAAGTGACCAGTACACGCGTTTGCCCCTAAGGCCCAGTTTTCAGTGTGTATCTGCAGGCCGTGGATGGACAGGCTACTGTAACTGTGGGATTTTCCACCCACCCTCCAGTTCTCGAAATAATGACTCTGAAACGTATTATTTATGAATAAATACCTAGGCCATAAGCTTTGGCTCCTTTCCTGACCAGCTCGTAACTTAATTAACTTGTTTATTCTATTCCTCGAGTACCACATGGTTGGTTACCTCTACTCATTTTCATTGGTCTGTGTTCTTCAGAGTTTGGGGCAAATCCCTCCCGTGCCTGACTCTATCCCAGAGTTCTTTTCCCCTACCAGAACTCCCACCTCCTATTTCCTGTCTCAGCTAATACACTGTCATTTTTTTTTTTATTAATTGGTGATTCTTCCACACAGTGCACAACAGATTCTCTCTACAAGCTACTCCACAGTGAGACCCCACACGGACAGAAGAGTGGCTATCCACATAGAAGCATGACTCTCAGTAGCCAGGACAGTCCCCCATTATATACTGTGGGCTCTGCTGATCTAAATTTCTAGAGAACACAACGCCATTTCTGTGGGGGAAAATGAGACCGCCTGGGTGCTGGGATGGGCATTGTGGCTACCAGAAGCCTGTCTTTGGCTTCACAGATTTATGTGTGTCTGAGGAGCCCCCATTGTGCTTTAGTAGTGGGTTCTATGTGGCAGAGCACTTTTTTTTGGGGGGGGGGGCATGGTCATGTTGTGGCTGTGTGTGTAGACTCCACCTCTCAGGCACACATATACAAAACAAGATGGAGGCAGGTCTGAAGTCAGGCATGTGCAACTTCTAAAGGGGATGAAAGCTTTGGCCACCCCAGGGACACAAGAAACCACGGACTTGTTAGTGGGGGGAGAAGGAAGCAGGAAGGTTCTGGGAACACAAAAGTGCTCAGAACAGCACCTTACGACACAGGTGCCCAATGGCCACTGTGCCTCTGGGCAGTAGCTGCGTCATGACTGGTGCTTCGGTGCTACCATGTCCCTACCTTCTGCAAATGAAATCAGGTAGTGCTTGTCTATAGCGTTCCCTAGAAAGTGACGGATGTCTGATTCCCTTTGGCTGAATATTGCGCTGGCCTATGTGCTGGTTCCTAGTCTGTTAGGATCTCTCTCTCTCTCTCTCTCTCTCTCTCTCTCTCTCTCTCTGTCCTCCCCCCTCCTCCCTCACTTTTTTCTCCCTCTCTTCTTTCTTCTTCTCTCCTTCTTTCCATTCCTCCTCTCCCTTCCACATGACTTCCGACGTTGCTCTTATGCTAATTTAGTAAAACCAACTCAGAGAATCTACTTCTTCCAAGAACATTCTAAATATCATGGGAATTATCTGTTTCTTGCCTGTTTGAAGGATCCCATCTGTGAATTCCTAGACATCGTTCTCAGTTTTTTATAATAACTATATTTTGAGGTATGGATTTCATTCAAAATTTCCCATGAGGATAGAAAAATACAACGTATTTGGTTATTATTTGCTTATTTGTGTGTGTGAGGGTGTTGGTGTATGTGTGAGTGGGGAGTGGGTGTGTAAGGAGTCAAAGTGGGGTGCTGAGCATTCGGCTGTATTGTTGTGGCTTTATTCCTTTGAAACAGCAACTCTCACTATGCCTGGAGGGGGGCTGGCTTCCTCTCTCTCCACCTCTTACATGCTTTTTGTTACATCGGTACTGGATCTAAACTCAGGCACTCATACTTACATGGGAAGTACTCTTATCCATTGAGCCACTTCTTGAGCCTCTGGTCATTTTAATTTCCTTTCTGTTTTGGCTTGCTTGCTTTCTTTATTGCTGAGGGCTGTGGAAGAGGCATACCTCCTCCTGCAAGCCAACATGGCCTCAGAAACCATGTTTGAGAGTTAGCAAGCTGGTTGCTTTCTAGGGCCTATATCAGGACTTCATTACCTCTAGTTTATAATCTAATAAGCACAGCCCATCAGCTGCTAGGGAGGCTACTTTTGCACACACTGCATAGGAGATGTCATTACCAGTTATATGCTTCTTTTTTTTTTTAAGATTTATTTTATTTATTTTATGTATGTGAGTACACTGTAGCTGTCTTCAGACACACCAAAAGAGGGCATCAGATCCCATTACAGATGGTTGTGAGCCACAATGTGGTTGCTGGGAATTGAACTCAGGACCTCTGGAAAAGTAGTCAGTGCTCTTAACCACTGAGCCATCTCTCCAGCCCACCAGTTATGCTTTGACCGAACTGGTCACAACCTCATGTCTGCTTTGGGAAACATGGAGATGGAACTATAAGAAATTTAATTTTTTATTTCTCTTTTTATTGTGATAATATATAAGAGTTGTACTATTTAATCAATTTTAGGTGCACAAAGCAGTGGCATTAAACATATGGCACTATTGTTCAGCCATCACCTCTACTTCTGGAATATTCTTATTTTTCCAGACTGAAATTGTCCCAGGGAAACATTAGGTCTCTCTGTCTCCAACCCCCAAATTACTTTCTGTTTTCTGTTCCATGGATCTGAGTGCTCTAAGGACTTCATGGCAGCTGTCCTTTGTGACTGGCTCATTTAACTCAGTATAACGTCCCCAGAGTTTCTCCATGCTGTCTTGTGTCAAAACCTCCTTTGCTTTTAAGGCTGAACAATATGTAAGGTATGGACAGACACATTTTTTTTTTTCTTTCTCCATTCACCTTTGGGTTGATGCTTGTGGCTCTGCCTCCTGGATATTGTGAATGATGCTGCTCAGACTAATGGTGGACAAATATCTGTTTGAGTTCCTGCTTTCAACAGTTTTGTGTATGTACTCAGTGGTGGAATTACTGGGTCATATGGTAATTATGTACTTAGCCTTTTTATTATATGTATGCAAGCGTTTTGCCCACAAGTGCATATGTGTACCATGGTTTCAGTGACCTTGGTGACCAGAAGAGAGCACTGGATCCTATGGAACTGGAGTTACAGACAGTTGTGAACGGCCACACGGGTGCTGGGAATCCAGGTCCCCTGCAAGAGCAGACAGTGATCTTAACTGTCTCTTCAGTCTCTGTGCTTGGCCTTTTGAGGACCCAGCAAACTGTCTTCCATAGGCTGGACCATTACACATTCCAACTGTCCCAGCCCAGGGTTCCACTTTCCCCACATTTTTACCAATACCTCCTATTTTCTGTAATAACATGTCCCAATGGGCATGTGGAGAGGTATCGCACTATAGCAGAGACTGACATTTGGTGGATCTTAGTGAACGTTCCTCACAGCTTCCCCAGGGCTGAGGATTAAGTGGAGTCTAACACGCAGCCTTTTGTATTTTTTCAAAGAACTGTGAAATCATGGGTATCTTTGTACATCGGGTTTTCTTCTTGTTTTCCAAAACTTGAGTCTATGATGTATTTTCTGCATGTAGCTGACATATTATAGTGTACTGGGCAGCCCCTCAACCTCCTCTAGGACACGGATCATCCTCTCCGGGGTGTGCCACATCCCCAAGTGCATTGTAGCCACAGATGTTTTTTTGGTGTGGTCACATGCCCAAAACATCCTTGTCTCTAGCCTCATGCTAGGATAGCAGACATCTGTGGGCCGGTGACTTAACAAAGACACATTTCTGACAGATGGCTGGAGTGAGATGGCTAGGTAGAAGGGGGTATGTAATAATGCCTGTCTGCTTTCCAAGCCTCTGTCATTAATCCCCTTTCTCCAAGGACTCAGTGTGCACCTTCTCCAGAAGTGGATATGATGACATTTAAAACATCCACAACACGAGCACACGGTGGCATTCACACACCCAGCCTCCAAGAGCTGCCTCTGTAGTCCGAAGGCTCAGATGTCCCACATCTAAAGTAGATCTTTCTTCAGAGTGTAGAGCCCAAGCAGGAATCCCTGGCATATAGGAAGGTCCAGGGAGGGCCCAACAGGCACTCATCTCCATAGTGGCACATAGTTGCCACTCAGTAAATAGTTTCCATTCCATCCTATGTGACGGGTGGGTTGGGGGACAAGCCTAAACTAAACAGGCAGCCACAAGTCACAAAGCCCCCACTGTCACCTTCCTCTAGGTCAATGGTTCTCAACCTTCCTAGTGCTGTGGCCTTTAGTACAGTCCCCAACTACAAAATTATTTTCATTGCTACTTCATAACTGTAATTTTACTACTGTTATGACTGTAATGTACACATTGGTGTTTTCCAATCTTTTTAGGTGATTCTATGAAAGGGTCATTTGGTCCCCCAAAGGGGTCTTGACCCACAGGTTGAGAACCACTGCTCTAGGGAGAGACAGACACCACATTCCATTCTTTCTGCTTTAGGATGCCATACCTTCCCAGAGGGAGAAATAATTATGGGTCTCTCACTTAAGTGTTAATTAGCTTGTTCTAGTAAGAACAAAATGTACACGAAAGCTGTCAGGATTGCAAGGTTTGTCCTTGCCTGCCTCAACACCTGCCAGAGACAGTTGTGCTAGAGGCAGAGATTCTAGTGAGTTGCCTGGAAAACTGTTGGAAGATTATTTCATGACCCAGGATCTCTTTTGCAAGTTTCTAGATGCAACTGAAAACTGACCATGAAGCTCATAATTTTCAGTTAGATTCATTGATCTGCTCTGTTAGCAAAAGCCTCTTTCAAGATTGCTCTCTGTCTCCATCCTGACAGCAGCAAAAAGATACCTTTGGTCTCTCTTCATACCCTATCACCTGTGGTAGAGTTTCAGGCAGCCAAAAAAATCTCTGGCTCTCAGGAGAACCCATGGCTCTACAGGGAGCTGAAGAGCAGGGCTCAGAAGCTGGTGCCCAATACCACTGTCCCAAATTACTGAAGAGACTCTTCCTTCTTACCCTGGGCCCACCAGCCTCCCAAATATGGTCAGAGTCTGACATACACAGAAAAGAGCACAGCAGGCTTTGCTTTTGCTTGCCAGGGTGCGTAGGGTTGGCAGGTACTCCAGAGACACAAAACTCCATGAACCAACACCCCACTCTGAGATCTTGTGAGGCTTGCCAGGTCCCCTTCCTGAGTGTCACTGGTGTCTGGGTGCAATGGGCTAAGGATCACCCATTGGTACGTAATTATAGCCTCTGTTCTATGGGCTAAGCTGCAAGGGCGTTTGGGGTGGTTTCTGTAGGGCCTGTGACTCAGGAACTCATGAGAAAAATGGTACCTAGCATAGGGGCAATTAGGGCTTGGTGCTGAAGATAAGCAGTGCCTTCAGCCTGGGTCATGGGTACATGCCTATCACCTACTTTAGAAGCCACTATTGCCCATAACACATCTGTTTCTTGCCTGTTTATCATCTATGTATTTGCACATCTGGATTTTCCTTCCATCACCTTCTGCCCAATCCTCTTCAGGACACAGGCCTCAGGGAGGATGTACATCTGCCCCTCAGAGGCACATAGATGAACAGACACATCAGTGTACACAAGCACACTTATGCAGTGACATGGCCATACACACAGATAAATATATGAACATGCAACTACAACACAACCACTCACTGTGTGTGTGTGTGTGTGTGTGTGTGTGTGTGTGTGTGTGTGTGTAAGCACACAGACAAAAACCAACACATTCACTTCACTCAAGGAAGGGGCGCTACGGGATCCATGGTCAGCAGAAGGGATTAGGAATTCTGAATGATACTGCCTGACCTCTGCTGTTATTCTCAGGGGCCACCAAGGACATGGGGAAGATGCTTGGGGGTGATGAGGAGAAGGACCCTGATGCTGCCAAGAAGGAGGAGGAGCGGCAGGAGGCATTGCGACAGGCAGAGGAGGAGCGCAAAGCAAAGTATGCCAAGATGGAGGCAGAACGTGAGGTCATGCGGCAGGGCATACGAGACAAGGTGAGCAACCAACAGAGCTGCAGGTAGCAACCCCACCAGAGGTAGCAGCCTCCTTCCTTGGCCAACAGCTCCCCTTTTACTCCTAATTCAAGGATCAAAACCTTGGGAACTGGTGGGTGGGTGGTAACCTCCCTGCTCCCAGTCACCTCGTGATTGTCTCTGGCGGTAGTAGGGCAGTCAGAGAGCATTGTGTCTATTCATGGTGGAAAAACTGAGGACCCATGTGGAATCCTGAATTGAGGACCTTATACAGCCACATCTTTCAGGAGGATGGTCCCTGCCCACTCCAGAAAGGAAGCTCCAGGCCATGGGAAGAAACAAGTCATCTAGATCCTCTCAGGCCTTGTGGGGATGGTTCAGCAGGCTTGGGTGGGTAGGTGGGAAGCAGGGAGTAGGTCACATAATCCTCCAGTCCTGGACTTGAGACGCTAAGCTGGGAAGTAGATATCCCAGGTTCTAGGCCCCCCTTCCTGCCTGTACATCCACACCAGGTTCTCTGTTGATGTGTCCGCGTTTGGGGCAGATCTTTGGGGCTCACAGGGAAGGAAGCTGTGTCTCCTAAGCTGGATAGCGGGAGATGGCCAGTAGGTGGCTGGGCAAATTGGGTCCCTGATTTCACAAAGGGCCAAATGTATACTGGCCTCCCCTCGCCATCTACGTTTGGCCTCCGAGGTAAGCTCTAGTATACCCTCCCTTTACACTTGGTTGTAGAGTGCTGTTTATGGGGTCTGGGCTATGCACTTGACATTTGCCTTGAAGTACTGTCACTAGACAGTTTCCTGGGTCTTGTAGAAGGTGCTTGCTCATCTTGCTCTGCCCCTGCCTTCCACAGTCAGTGAGTCACTTATTGTGGTTAGCAAAATGTGCTATTGACCATGTGAGTGATGTGGTAGCAGAATGTATCAGGAGGGGTGAGGATGAACATGAGAAATAGAGAGATGGAGACTTAGAGACAGACAGACAGCAATGCTGAGAGAGAAATGGTTTAGAGAGAGGTATAGAAAAGCAGGAGAGAGCTGAGAGCCACAGAGTTCCCTCCCTAGGTAGAGCTAAGAGGGAATAGCTACCTGGGGGTGGAAGAACAAGGCTGGGGTAGGGTGCTGTGCTAGATGCCCAGGTGTGCAGTGGCTCTGGCAGGTCCAGGGTTGGGGCTGGGTTTTGGATCCAGGGGAGTCCTGTGCCTGGCTCAGTCTCCTCCAGGAAGCTCCTGCCAAATACCACCCTACCCACAAAGCTTTGAACTCTGTGTTTAAATAAATCTGGCATCAAAGGAAGACCATACAGGGAACCTTCTCCACTACTATGTTTTCACACATTTCCCTGGAAACTGTGAAGAAATTTGTTCTCCAAGACAGTAGTTCTCAACATGTGGGTCGAGACCCCTTTGTGGATCCAATGACCCTTTTACAGAGGTTGTCTAAGACCATTGGAAAACACAAATACATTATACTTACATTATAATTCATAACAGTAGCAAGTTACAGTTATGAAGTAACAATGAAATGATTTTATGGTCAGGGGTCACCACAACCTGAGGAACTGTATTAACGGGTCACAGCGTTAGGAAGGCTGAGAGCTACTGCTTTAGAAAGTTCAACAGCCCATGCATGCCTGGCTGATTAGGGAAAAGAAATACAGAATATTCAAATGACCTCCTAAAAGAAGGCCCACTGGGTGCAGAGAAAAAGGGTGAGCCCAAGGGGGGAAAACTGCAGGGGTCAAAGCCCCAAGCACTCCCAGATGCACTGGACCCCATCCTACCTCATCCCGAATTGGACAGGATGGTATAGAAGCTGTTGTGTTTCCTGACATCCACTGTTTGGCCACCCCAGAAGCTTACAGTCCTGACTCCTGGGCCTTTGCTGCTGATGCTCCATTTCCCCAGCTCCCCATAGGTAAAAATCCTGCCCATCTGGTGTGACTTTCAGCCCTCACTGGGCAGTCCCTGCTACTCACTAGAACTGGATCCCCAGCCTCCCCTGGGGTATGTGTACCCCTAGTGTCTTGAGCCCTGGTCAGAGAGTGAGAGGCTGAGCAGTGTTCCAAGGCTTCTCAGTGATAAGGGGAGGGGAAAAGACTAAGAATGGGGCCAGTTTTCATATCCACATGATGTGAGGAGCCAGATAACCTATCTAAAGAACTAGGCATGGCCATTCAGGATTGTCTCAGGGAGGGGCGGTTCCTGGAGAAGAATCCATATCCATTAGGAAGCCATCTGAGCAGGTGCTTGATTTGCATACCCACCATCCGAGGTATATTTCTACCACCTGTTTGTGCACACAGCCAGATTTCCACACACACCTCCAGGTTTGCATATGGGCTACTGATCTGAGCACGCTTCCAGCTACCCACAGTGAACTGTCTGTTGAGCCAGAACCTTCCTTCTGGTAAGGAGACAAGGCACAGGTGTAGAGTGGCATATGCCGTGCCCACAGTTCTGTACTCACCTGGGTTCTCTCTCGGCCTGTATGATGATGAAAGCCGTGTAGGTGGATGCCAGCCAGAGCTGTTGGCTATTGGCACTTGCTCTGTAGACCAGGCTGGCCTCGAACTCAGAAATCCACCTGCCTCTGCCTCCCGAGTGCTGGGATTAAAGGCGTGCACCACCACTGCCCGGCTCATAGCCTTTTCTTAACAGTGTTCTTAGGTCTCCTGTTGTCTCCTATACATGAGACCCCCCTAACCCAGCCCTCCCCCATCTTCACCTTGCCTGGAAGGTGTGCCTTCTAGCACATCTGACTGACACCTCCCATGGTCCTGTCCTTGGGCTGATGCTTCTGGACACCTGACATAATGGATACCTGGCCTGGGTTAGGCTGGCATTTATTCCTGGAGTCCAGAAGACCAGCACAGGCCACAGTACCTGAGTCTGGCTCTGGAATGTAGCCTAGATGGCATCCTTTGGCAGAATAACCATGACTTCCTAAGAGAGCTCAGTGTGGCTGTAGCCTCAGAGTGACCTTGATCTTCAGTGGACAGACTAGCCTTCAGGAAAGTAACCAAGGCAGTAGACACACAGGTAGCTCAGCCTCTCTGATTGCCCACAGACCTCACCTTGCCTACTCCTGCTGCTCTTCCCCTGGCTGGAAGGAAACTTACTCTGGCCTGACTTAGTTTCCGGAGACATCTCTTCTGGCCCACGCACTACCCTGCAGGACACTGAGCCACATGTTCTCTCTCTGCAGCACAGGGGCTCTGCCTATGTGGGCGAGGTTTTCCCAGTAGCTGACCTGCAGTGGGACCAGTGCCAAGTTGCAGCTGTGGGGAGGGCCTATGCTGCATGCTTTTCATGCCAGTTGACCCATCAGTTCTCTGTCTGGTACTAGCAGGTACTGGGGAAATGGCCATCCCCCTGCCATGTTTCACCCCGTGGTCATCAAGGCCTATATTCTCAGATCTGTTAAGGGTGTGGAGGGATGACTGAGGAAGCAGAGATGAGTCCTTTAATTTATTAGGGATGTTATGTTTTATAAAAAGATGGGAAGAAGGACTATGTTTGGTGGAGGTGCGGTGAAGTGTGTGGGGAGGGG
>JADRCH010000035.1:11579674-11612188 GCA_019843965.1 Rhynchomys soricoides | reverse complement strand
GAGGAGGAGAGAGCCTGGCCATGAGCACATGGAGAGAGGGGTGAGGGAAATGGGGAGAGGAGGGAGCAGGAGCAAGAGGAGAGAAGAGAGAAAGAGGGCAAGAGAGAGTGAGGGGGGGCAAGCAGCCCCTTTTACAGTGAGTCAGACACACCTGGCTGTTGCCAGGGAACTGTGGGGCGGAGCCTAGACTAAGTGCCAACATTCCCCCAGTTAGACTAAATGCCAATAAGGGATACTTGGTGTCCTCTGGTCTTGATGGAATTTGGCTGCTGTGTCCTCTACACTGGAATCCACCAGGAGAGCAGAAAGGTGGCTTTGGTAGAGGGCAAGCTCCCATGCAGACCCCTATCTGGAGATGAGTACACCATTTCTTTGTGGGGGTGGGGGCAGGCTGGTGGGAGTCTCTGTGTTCCCTCATAAGTAGGAGAGGAAGCAGTGAGTTTATTGGGTTTACAGCCCTCAGGCTTCCAGGAGGGGTTGTCTGCAGTAAAAGGGGCTGGGAAAAGAGCCAGGATTAGTGATGATGACGAATGATGATGATGATGATGATGATGATGGTAATGATGATGGTGATGGTGATGGTGATGATGTGTGTGTGCGTTTTGTGATTTTTCTCTACCCTCCTGCTGCTCCTGTTCCTCCCTTGTAGCATCCCCCAAAATTATTTTTTAATATTTATTCTCATTATTTTTATTTACACGTAGGGCATGTGTCTACAGTGTGGGTATGTGCACATCAGTTCTGATGCCTGAAGTGGTCAGAGGCTTTGAATTCCTTAGAGCTGGAGTTACTGACAGTTATAAACTGACTGACACCAGTACTGGGAATCAAACTTGGGTTACTCTGGAGGAGCAGCAAGTGCTTGTAACTGTTGAGTCTTCTCTCCACACACACCCAGATTTTTTTTTTTTCATATCCCATGTGTCCTTCAGGCACCTCTTAATTGTTCCATTTTCTGTGTGTTCTTCTAAAACCTGGGTGGGATCACGGCTGGAGCCCTGTGAGCAGGATGGACCTTCCTCAGGCACTTTGTTTATAACGGCATCTAACATACATGATGATTTAAAAAACAAATATATATAAAAAGAGGTGCATGCTGCTCCTAGGTGGAGACTATCCTGGGACATCCCGCCTCCTCCCCTCCACCCCCCTCTCTCACTCACGGTGCGCGCGCACGTGCACACACGCACACACACACACACACATCATCATCATCATCATCATCACCACCACCACCACCACCACCACCACCTTTCAGGATTCCTGATTGGTTCCTTCAGTGCAGGAAGGACCTGGCCTCTCTGGGTATTGCACCAGTGCCACCCAGACTGGGGACAGGGAAGGGGAGTATGCAAACCCCCCCTTGACTGCCCTTCCCTTCACAGTATGGCATCAAGAAGAAGGAGGAGCGTGAGGCTGAGGCTCAGGCAGCCATGGAGGCCAATTCGGAAGGCAGCCTGACTCGACCCAAGAAGGCTATCCCACCAGGCTGTGGGGATGAGCCAGAGGAGGAAGATGAGAGCATCCTGGACACTGTCATCAAGTACCTGCCTGGGCCACTGCAGGACATGTTCAAGAAGTAATGATACTGAGTCAGCACCAGGATCCCTGCCCACTGTACAGACCCCCGCGGAGTCTCCCCCCAACAACGGATGTTGGGAGCAGATGCAGCCCTCCCCAACCCCCGCAAAAATAAGCCATAGTCCTAGATCTATCCTGCCCATGTTCCCCTTGCGCCTCGGGAGCCTCTGGCCACCCCTCCCCATACTGCCATCACTGACCCCACCAGGCAAGGATGTGACCCTCAGGCCCCTGTGCTGTGCATCCTTGCCTGTGGGTGGTTGGACCCCTCCTTACTAATCTTAAGTTCACCATTCCCACAGAGCCTGCCCAAGGTCAGGCCCCGAGGGCCAGCCCTGACCACCCCTAGATGGGTGGCCACCAGTCAGGGCCTAAACTCAGGAGCACAGCCATAGTGGGGTGGGACATGGGGAATGAGCAATGGGTGCTTGGGGGCCCCAGCCCTTCCCTGAGTCCATTGCCCCAGTTTCTGGACTTGTTGGACCTGCTGGACCATTCGCTCTGTCTTCCTGTCTGTGAGCTACCACCCTAGTCTTCCCCAGCAGCCCTTGCATATTTTGTCCAGCTGTCTCTTTCTCTGTTGCTCTGCAAGGTTTGGCTTAAGAATTCCACAGCCAGAGGAAACACAGCAATAGATTTGGAGTGGGTGGTCGAGGACACACTTGGAGTCCCTTGACATCGTCTGTAATGCACTTCCCAGAATCCCATCTTTCCCTGATCCCATCTCTCTCTGGTGGCCTCCTGTCCTCTTCATGGGGGGGGGGGGAGGGGGGCAGGCGGTCTCCTAGGGTACTCCTGGCTTTACCTCTGGACACCTTCCTTCAAAATGCCTAACTTCCTAAACGCCCAGGGTTCTGGTGATCCATGTGCAGAGCAGACAGAGGGCCACATAATCAAGTGACCCACCCGCTCCACTATTCCTCCTCTGAAGGGCTGACGGTGGCCGGTAAATGCAAGCTCCTGGGCTTGGGCTGTGGTGTTTTGTCCTGTGTGTGGCCCAGGGGCAGTATGACCCATCTACTCCCCTTTGTCCAGCCAGCAGCCATTGTTCTTCATATTTGTTTAATTTACATCATAATATGTTGAATCTCAGGTAAATGAGGTCTGTATTTGGTGAGTTTTATCTTGACAGAAAGGCCAGCCTGGTCTTCCCGACCCTTCCTGTTCACATTAAAACTGAATTAAGTGTCCATGAGTTTTGGGCCAGGTGTGTGGCTTAGCATTGACCTTCATGACCTTACATAGCTCTTTAGAGAAGCCATAACAATTAGACTGCAATACTAATCAGAATGCCCTCTGCCCAAAGAGATGAAGCATGCTCGGCCCACAGTACCTTGCTCACCTGGGCCACTCTGCGTCTCTGGCTGGTTTTCATGAATTGAGAAGCCAGCTCCAAGCAGATGGCCCTCTCGAGTCAATCCTGCATCCCATTCCTAGCGCATGGGGCACCGGGCGCTGAGCTTAGAATAACCCATGTGTTACCTGTCTGTCTGTCCTTGTGCCTGCACCTCCTGCATGTCAGAGGCCTCACATTTTCTCTCTGAGGGAATCACAGCCAATAAACAGTGATTTCACACCGTGTGGCTATTCCTTCCAAGACTACAATTCTCCCTGGGGTGTCGGAGGGGATGGCCTCCCTCACACTGAAGACAAACACAGGGTGTCCCTTGGTCCTGACTTAGACCTACTACCTCGCCTTGTTCTCCAGAGGGCAAAGATCCCTTCAGGACCCCAGTGCGAGGGGTGAGCCCCCAGGGCATACAAACTTTCTTCCTCACACTTCCAGCAAAACCCACCAGTCCGAGCAGAAAGGCTACACACATATGTCTTACTCTTGCTGGAGATGCAGGGGCGAGTGGAGTTGAAGACAAAAGTGGGGACCGTGGGTAGGATTTAGAGGAGTCATGCTTTCCTGAGTACAGTAGTCTCCTGTGTCCCTCTCACTATCTTGGGGGATGCCCTTGCAACTGCTGCTGTATACCTCCAGGCACCACTGAATGATACCATTTCACTTGCTGGGATGGCAGCTACTTTGTTGTGGTTGTTAATCTGGAGGTGTACCTAAGGCCCAAATCTCTGGGTCTAGCCTCTCTGGATCTTAGCTACATGCTGTCACTCAGCATGGATGCTCATATAAGGACACCCATTAGTCTACCCATCTGTCATCTGGTGTCCTACCTCACAGCCCAGTCTGGATTCCTTTTGAACTTAAACAATGACCTGTTTTAGCTGCTGGAGAGCTTGATCAGTTGGCCACTCAAGGACTGATGGATCAGATCCGGGTGAATTATGTTATAGTGTCATCAAGGGCCTGGAATAATTGAGGTCCCTTCTCTTGTAGTTGTATGTATGTGCATGTGCATATGTGATGGGAGAGGCATTAAATACTGTAACTGGTGAGCTCTGTTTAGAGGAAAATGGGTACTGAGAAGTGGGATCAGGAACTGCCTAAGTGGTATGGTGGCTGTCAGAGACCAAGAAGATAGGAGGCAGGAGCCATGGGAGCATATTCTCTCCCTCCTTCGAGCCACCCCCCCCCGTACATGTGTGTGTGTGTGTGTGTGTGTGTGTGTGTGTGTGTGTGTAGGGTGTGGGTATTCCAATCTGAGGGACAAGTACCAAGACCAGGGAAAGCTACCCTGAAGCTGCAGGGCACGAAGTTCCTACAAAGCCCCCATCTGCCAGCCTAGCTCCAAACGCTGGAGGTCTCTCAATCTTTTGGATATTGGCACATCCTGAACACGTTGGCAGCTTTCCAGTCTCTATCTACAGCTTCTCTCTGGTATTTGCAGGCAGCCAGCCCCAGTAGTCAGGATCTGATCTGTGCTCCACTAGCTAAGACCTGCACTGAGAAGCAAAGGTGTTTTGAATCACAAGCCACCTAACCATCAAGGCATTCCCGAAAAAATAAAAAGACCAGTAATTAAGAACCATTTTGTCTACCCCTGCTAATCCGCAGCTAGACAAATCCTGCTGTCCACGACATACCCAGCAGGGTGAAGGACCCCTGGGTCTGGGCCATCTGTCCACACATTTTGAACACTGGCTGCTCTCAGGTCTTCAGTCGACTTCAAATCAGTTTTGAAAAGGGGGCTGGGACGTAGGGCAGACGGGGAGACATGGTAGGGACTCCTTCCGATAAGGAGGAGGGATACCCGTGACCAAGCCTAGTTCAAACCTGCCACGGGTGAAAGGGTGCCAGGCAAAAGGTGTGCACTCAGAATACTGTGTGGGAATAGCGGAAGAGGTCTGAGCCAATCACCATGTGCCACCATCACCACCACCACAACCACCACCCCGCGACACAAAGGATTCCAAGATGATCACGTGCAGATCCTGCCTAATCAAAGCTAGAAAGACACAATTGCCTAGAAAGAACCTCTTCTGACCTCCTCAGCTCTCCAGGGAGAGGCCCCTGTTCTTTCCAGTCCTGCCTCCTCGTCACATGTTCCCGCCCCGTACGGACACCGTCCATCCCACCCCACCCCATACCCCCACCCCACCCCACTTGGATCTTCCGCTTATCCCTTCTCTAACCTCACCTCTCCTTCAGGAGGTGTTCCTATCTCCCTTTTCCCCAACAGCACAGGCTAAGTGGTCACTGGCTTCCCTAGAGGCCATGAACAGAGCTTTTTCTCTCTTTTCAAAACCAAATTGAACGTGTCTCAGTCTGACCCTTTACAGGTGTTTGGTAGGCCTTGTCCTTTAGCAGTTACAACTGAGATGCCAACCAACCTGTCATAGTCTTCCCTTCTCAAAAACGTGAGCAGTGCTGGAGGTGGGGGTCAGAGGCAGAAAAGCCGGTGGAGATGCTCACTGGACAGGGTCCTGTACCAACCAATGTTGCTTTCTCTAGGGTTCCTACTGTACCTACCACAAACGAAGGCTCTTTGTAGACAGGAACTGTTCCCTTCCTTTTTCCCCATGGTGACTTTGAACAAAGACCAAGTAAAACGAGGTGCAAGAGAACCGATGGGAACAGCAAGGAACGCTGGCTATTTCAGAAGACCAGAGATAGCTGTGCAGGTGAAGGCCTTCTGGACCTCAGGAATCCATCTTTCAACCCTCAGGTGAACTCTGAGCTGGTCTGTTGCTTTTGGCCTCTGATGTAACCTGAGTCAGATCAGACTGAGGATAAGCCAGGAAGGAGCTGACAACCTGTGCTAGGTCTGAGTTGGTTGGTATGATATGTGTGACTATGTGCTCTCTGGGTGTCTGCTATACTCTCTATAAAGGTGTGAGCCCAAGATTCTGGAGGACAGAATTGAGGAGGGGCCCAGCACTGCACAGGTCCTTAAAGCACCCTAATATCTGAGAAGAGTGTGGTGGATGGAGAAGACTGTTTGGCTGTGCTGCAATCGGGTGCCGAAACTCAGTGAAGGTCCATGGCCAGCAGGGTGACACAGATCTCTGTTTTACTTGTCCTTCATCGGGGTCCATGCATGGTCCTTAACACCCTCCCACAGAAGGCCTGTGCCCTGGCCAGTGACTCTAATGCTGACAGTTGGGGCAGCTCTTCTTCCTGAATTTTTCTCCTTTTAGAAGGACAGGTGGAAATGGCTGCAGGGAGACAGGGTTTTTGTTTTGTTTTTTGAGAAGAGTTCAAACAGTACAAGTAGTAACTTCATTCCGAATGCAGCAAAATGGAAACACTGAACACGGA
Organism: Rhynchomys soricoides; assembly: GCA_019843965.1. NCBI lineage: Eukaryota > Metazoa > Chordata > Mammalia > Rodentia > Muridae > Rhynchomys > Rhynchomys soricoides. Next base: position 11,605,944 of record JADRCH010000035.1, on the reverse strand, counting down.
ACAAGGCAGCCAGAGAAACAAGCATGCAGGTAGCTGTCATGTGTAGACAGAGAAAAGTGGTCGGAGAAACAGAACAAAAACATTAATAGAGTAAAATTCAAAGTTCTAGTTACCATAGTGATTACTCTGAGCCTCTGCTGAGAGGTTGTGACACACTGCAGTCCCGTTCAGTGGGTTCTCCACCCACTGGGTTTGGATCCAGGCTTTGTGCTGTGAGCTCACTAATTGCAACTAGGATCTGAGTAACTGTAGACGCAGAAAGTGGAGAAGTGCAGACTTCATTGCAGGCCTCAGGGAAGCAGGCCTTGTGTCCCATAAGCATTCAACCATGGTATCCACAGTGATCTTACTCCAGGCTTACCCATTGTTGGAGGGCATAGGGAAAGTGTTTAGGTCTCCTAACAACAGAGGCCCCTTCCCTAGTGATATATTTAGACATCCATGATCTGACTGACTTTTCAGACAAATATAAGAGGGCTGGGTTCTTCACTAATGTGTCAAGGCTCCTACAACACCCATCTTATTTTCACATATGGCTTCAGCTGTTGGTTCCTTTCTCCAGCACCTTGAAATTACAGAAAAAAGAAATCTAATTTTAGAAAACTCAAAGGTAAATGGAGGTGTCAGATTCTCTGTCCAGAATCCTGGTGTGGAAAATCCATGGGACATACCTGGCATTTATGTTCAGGGTTCTGGTCAGTTCCTAGGCTGGCAGAAGGCTTTGATGTCAGTATAAATGTTACCCAAGGGTTTTAAAAAGTAAATGTATGTGTGTGGCTGGAGAGATGGCTTAGTGGTTAAGCACACTTGTTGCTCCTACACAGGACCCAAGTTTGGTTCCCAGAACCCACATGGGGGCTCAGAACCATCTGACTTTAGTTTCAGGAAATTTGATACCTTTTTCTGACCTCTGTGGGCATCAGGCACACATGTGGCACACATACATATCTGTAGGCAAACACACACACACACACACACACACACACACATATATATATATATATATATATATTAAAAATAAAACGTAAAATTGTACCCATTTTAGGAAGAAGGGTTAACTAACTCTTGTTAGGATTCTCTGTAGGCAAGCAATCTCAGGCTGCAAACATCTTGGAAGAGGAAGCTGCAGTTGGTAGTGATCAATAACTGGTAAACACCTGTACTTAGACCAGAGAAAGAAGTCTTTGCCAATGTTTTTAGCCCAACCAAATATGGGGAAGAGCTTTGCCTATTTCCCATGGGTCCAAAGCTTTGGTCCTTGTCATGGCTGATGCCCATGTCAACAATACATTCATGGCTTCCTCCACTACCTACAGTGAGCCAGTTAGGAGACTGATGAATGCAAGTCCTTAATTTACACAGGATTTACTTTTGTGTTAGTCTGTCCATTCAGAGAATAACAGAGTAGTTCATTGCACCAAAACCTGTGTGTATGCTTTCCTGTCTATCCCTCCCTTCTCAAGGCCCTGGCAACCATCTATTCACCCCCATCTTTTTATGCCATCAACATATTTGGAATCATCATCATTCATCAGAAAGTTGGAATCATGGAATCATCAGATTGGATTGGCTTCTTTCAGCTAGTAATATGCATTCAGGTGTTCTGCCCCCTTCCCCCCCAACCCCCCCGTGTGTGAGTGTGTGTGTCTTGGTTACTTCTTTTTCCTTCTCCTTTCTTTCTTCTTCCTACACTGTGTGTGTGTGTGTGTGTGTGTGTGTGTGTGTATGTGAGAGAGAGAGAGTGTGTGTGTGTGTACATGCCGTGTGTATGTGAGTGCTTGTGGGGTCCAGAAGACCTTGGGTTCCCTGGAGCTGGATTTATAAGAATTGAACTTGGTTCCTCTGAAAGAACAGGGAGTGTTCTTAAGCAAAAGCCATCTCTCCAGCACTACCTCATTTCTTTTTTATTGCTGAATAATAGTCTATTATTTAATAAACTGCAGTGTTCTTAGCCATTCACTCCTTAAGAATATCTTCTATGACAAAACCAAATTTACACAATATCTTCCCACAAACCCAGCCCTACAAAGGATAATAGATGGAAAACTCCAATACAAAGAGGGAAACTACATCCTAAAAAAAGCAAGAAAGTAATCTTTCAACAAACTCAAAAGAAGATAGCCACACAAACATAAAAATAACATTGAAAATAACAGGAAGCAACAATCACTATTCCTTAATATCTCTTAACATCAATGGACTCAATTCCCCAATAAAAGACATAGACTAACAGACTGGATACATAAACAGGACCCAGATTTTTGCTGCATCCAGAAAACACACCTCAGAGTTAAAGATAAACACTACCTCAGAGTAAAGGGCTGGAAAAAATTTTTCCAGGCAAATGGCCCCAAGAAACAGGCTGGAGTAGCCATTCTAATATCAGATAAAATCGACTTTCAACCAAAAGTTATCAAAAAAGATAAAGAAGGACACTTCATACTCATCAAAGGAAAAATCTACCAAGAAGATCTCTCAGTTCTGAGCATCTATGCTCCAAATGCAAGGGCGCCCACATTCATAAAAGAAACTTCACTAAAGCTCAAAGCACACATTGCACCTCACACAATAATAGTGGGAGACTTCAACACCCCACTCTCATCAATGGACAGGTCTTGGAAACACAAACTAAACAGGGAGGAAGTGAAACTAGCAGATGTTATGGACCAAATGGATTTAACAGATATCTATAGAACATTTCATCCTAAATCAAAAGAATATACCTTCTTCTCAGCACCTCATGGTACCTTCTCCAAAATTGACCATATAATTGGTCACAAAACAAACCTCAACAGATATAAGAAGATTGAAATAATCCCATGCCTCCTATCAGATCACTACAGAATAAGGCTGGTCTTCAATGACAACAACAACAACAACAACAACAGAAGGCCCACATACACATGGAAGCCGAACAATGCTCTACTCAATGATAACTTGGTCAAGGAAGAAATAAAGAAAGGAATTAAAGACTTCCTAGAATTTAATGAAAATGAAAGTACAATATACCCATACTTATGGGACACAATGAAAGCAGTGTTAAGAGGAAATCTCACAGATCTGAGTGCCTCCAAAAAGAAACTGGAGAAAGCATACACTAGCAGCTTAACAGCATACCTGAAAGCTCTAGAACAAAAAGAAGCTAATACACCCAAGAGGAGTAGACAGCATGAAATAATCAAACTCAGGGCTGAAATCAACTAAGTAGAAACAAAAAGAACTATACAAAGATCAACAAAATCAGGAGCTGGTTCTTTGAGAAAATCAACAAGATAGATAAACACTTAGCCAAACTAACCAGAGGGCACAGAGACAGTATCCAAATTAACAAAATCAGAAATGAAAAGGGAGATATAACAACAGATTGTGAGGAAATTAAAAAAATCATGAGATGCTATTACAAAAGCTTATAATCAACAAAATTGGAAAATCTGGAGGAAATGGACAAGTTTCCAGACAGATACCAAATACCAAAGTTAAGTCAGGATCAGATAAACCATCTAAACAGTCCCATAACCCCTAAAGAAATAGAAGCAGTCATTAAAAGTCTCCCAACCAAAAAAAGTCCAGGACCAGAGGGGTTTAGTGCAGAATGCTATCAGACCTTCAAAGAAGACCTAATACCAGTACTCTTCAACCTATTCCACAAAATAGAAACAGAAGGAACACTACCCAGTTCATTCTATGAGGCCACAGTTACACTGATACCAAAACCTCACAAAGACCCAACAATTAAAGTTCAGACCAATTTCCCTTATAAATATCAATGCAAAAATACTCAATAAAATTCTCACAAACCGAATACAAGAACACATCAAAACAATCATTCACCATGATCAAGTAGGCTTCATCCCAGGAATGCAGAGATGGGTCAATACCCAGAAATCCATCAATGTAATCCACTACATAAACAAACTCACAGGAAAAAAACACATGGTCATTTTTTAGATGCTGAAAAAGTATTTGACAAAATTCAACATCCCTTCATGATAAAAGTCTTGGAAAGATCAGGAATTCAAGGCCCATACCTAAACATAGTAAAAGCAATATACAGCAAACCAGTAGCCAACATAAAACTAAATGGAGATAAACTTGAAGCAATACCACTAAAATTAGGGACTAGACAAGGCTGCCCTCTCTCTCCCTATCTATTCAATGTAATACTTGAAGTTCTAGCTAAAGCAATTAGACAACAAAAGGAGGTCAAAGGGATACAAATTGGAAAGGAAGAAATCAAAATATCACTATTTGCACATGATATGATTGTATACTTAAGCGACCCAAAAAACTCTACCAGAGAACTCCTACAGCTGATAAACAAATTCAGCAAAGGGACCGGATATAAAATTAACTCAAACAAATTAGTAGCCTTCCTATATTCGAAGGATAAACAAGCTGAGAAAGGAATTAGGAAAATGACACCCTTCTCAATAGTCATAAACAATATAAAGTATCTTGGTGTGACTCTAACCAAACAAGTGAAAGATCTGTATGACGAGAACATCAAGTCTCTGAAGAAAGAAATCGAAGAAGACCTCAGAAGATGGAAAGATCTCCCATGCTCATGGATTGGCAGGATTAATATACTTAAAATGGCCATCCTGCCAAAAGCAATCTACAGATTCAATGCAATCCCCATCAAAATTCCAACTCAATTCTTCATAGACTTAGAAAGAACAAGTCTCAAATTCATTTGGAATAGCAAAAAACCCAGGATAGCAAAAACTATTCTCAACACTAAAAGAACTTCTGGGGCCTCCCTGACCTCAAGCTGTACTACAGAGCAGTAGTGATAAAAACTGCATGGTACTGGTACAGTGACAGGCAGGTAGATCAATGGAATAGAACTGAAGACCTAGAAATGAACCCACACACTTATGGTCACTTGATCTTTGACAAAGGAGCTAAAACCATCCAGTGGAAAAAAGACAGCATCTTCAACAAATGGTGCTGGTTCAACTGGCGGTCTACATGTAGAAGAATGCAAATTGATCCATTCCTATCTCCCTGTACAAAGCTCAAGTCCAAGTGGATCAAGGACCTCCACATAAAACCAGATACACTGAATCTAATAGAAGAGAAAGTAGGGAAAAGTCTTGAACATATGGGCACAGGGGAAAAGTTCCTGAACAGAACACCAGTGGCTTATGCTCTAAGATCAAGAATCAACAAATGGGACCTCATGAAATTGCAAAGCTTCTGTAAGGCAAAGGTCACAGTCAATAGGACAAAACAGCAACCAACAGATTGGGAAAAGATCTTTACCAATCTTACGTCCGATAGAGGGCTAATATCCAATATATACAAAGAACTCAAGACATTAGACTCCAGAAAATCAAATAACCCTATCAAAAAATGGGGAACAGAGCTAAACAGAGAATTCTCAACTGATAAAACTTGAATGGCTGAGAAGCACCTAAAGAAATGTTCAACATCCTTAGCCATGAGGGAAATGCAAATCAAAACAACCCTGAGATTTCACCTCACACCAGTCAGAATGGCTAAGATCAAAAACTCAGGTGACAGCAGATGCTGGCAAGGATGTGGAGAAAGAGGAACACTCCTCCATTGCTGGTGGGATTGCAAGCTGGTACAACCACTCTGGAAATCAGTTTGGTAGACCCTCAGAAAAATGAACATAATACTACCTGAGGACCCAGCTATTCCACTCTTGGGCATATACCCAGAAGATGCTCCAACATATAATAAGGACACATGCTCCACTATGTTCATAGCAGCCATATTTATAATAGCCAGAAGCTGGAATTTATAATAGCCAGATGTCCCTCAACAGAGGAATGGATACAGAAAATGTGGTACATTTACACAATGGAATACTACTCAACTATTAAAAACAATGACTTCATGAAATACGCAGGCAAATGGATGGAACTTGAAAATATCATCCTGAGTGAGGTAACTCAGTCACAAAAGAAAGAACATGGTATGTACTCACTGATAAGTGGATATTAGCCCAAAAGTTCGGAATACCCAAGATTCAATTCACCTTTGGACTGATCATGGGGTCCCAGATGGAGGAGTTGGAGAAGGGACTGAAGGAGCTGAGGAAGTTTGCAGCCCCATGGAGGGAGCAACAGTGTCAACTGGACAGAACCCCCCACCCCCATGCTCCCGGAGACTGGACTACCAACCAAAGAATGCACATGGAGGGACCCATGGTGCTGGCCACATTTGTGACAGAGGAGGGTCTTGTTGGCCATCAGGGGGAGGAGAGGCCCTTGGGCCTGAGGGTGTTAGATGCCCCAGTATAAGGGAATGCCAGGGAGGGAAGACAAGAGTGGGGGGGGGGGATACTCTCACAGAGGCAGGCGAGGGGGGATAGGAGAGGGGGTTTCCAAAGGGGAGACCTGGAAAGGGGAAACATTTGAAATGTAAATTAAGTATTAAAAAAAGAATATCTTGGCAGTTTCAAGGTTATTATAACTATAATTTAAAAAACTATAAACTTATTCAGGGTCCTTCATAAATACAAGTTTTTCAATAATTTTAAAAGTTTCAAGTAAATTTAGTCTTGAGACTTTCATTGATGTGAAAAATATCTGAGAAAAATAGATTAAAGACAGGCGCATTTAATTTGGCTCACGGTTTCTGAAATTTCAGCCCAGTTCAGCCAATGGATGCTGTCTGGGTCCATTACTCTTGGCTTGAGATGAGGTTGAACATCATGGAGTCAAAAGCATAAGACAGAAGTTGCTCCTCTCGTGGTTGCCAGGAAGTAACCCAAGGACACCTTGATTTTTAATCTCTTATGTTATCATCCAGAGGTTATATTGTGTTGTGTTTCAGATCACTGAAAATGTTCCATTTTGATCTAACTGTAGAGATGGGAGGACTTTGCTGAGTTTTACTTTTTTCTTTAAAGTGGCTATCTTGTTTTTTAAAGTCTATATTCTGGCCTGCCCACCAGGATGTGGCACAGGTTGGCAGAGCACACCCAGAGGCTGGCCTGCTGCTGCCACCACACTGCCCTCCAGCAGCAGGAGCCATTCAAGTATACAAGTATGCTGTAAAGAGATGGGTGGACTGGTTTGAGCCGTAGGAAGAGAGGCGGAACCTGAGACATGAAAGTGGAGAGGAACAACCTAACATGAGCAGCCTGCCCTGCCATTTGAGGCCATGGTGAAATCCAGGCCCATGGTGCTGCCGAGGGCCATGTCTGGGTCCCTAGCTATGCAGCAGCAGGGGTCTGTGTGGATGTTTGTGGTTCATATTACCTCCAAAGGCCATGAGGATGTCCCTGGTCTGGGCTGCTGCCTGGGACCATGTTGGTGTCCAAGGGCTCTGCAGAACTGGCCCCACCCCTCACCAGCTGCAGCACTTGGGATCTGATGCCCTCTTCTGGTGTGTCTGAAGACAGCTGCAGTGTACTCATGACATAAATAAAATAAATGCATTTCAAAGCAGACCTGGTTTGCAGGTTCTCTCAGCATCCCTCAGTCCCTACTTGGCACACCCTGCCCCCAGCCTTGAACTTTACAGCCCAGGGACTAGGCTGTCCTTCCCCAAGAGGAGAGGAGGAAGAGGTGGAGTCTTTCTCCTCCTCCTTCCAAGTCCTCCTTTCTCTTTCTTTCTTCCTTCTCCTTCTTCTTCCTTTTCCTCCACCTCCCCCTTCTCTTCTTTCTCTGCACGTAAGCCCCGTCTCTCATTCTCTTCCCTCTCCCTGCCATGGCAACATCCCTGGCCTCAGTCCTTGGGAGCACAGCTTCCCAATCAACCTACCTTTACTATATTCTAATCCCACTTGAATTGGCATATTTCATCAGTGGAGAAATAAACCTATCAAGGACAGAAGACTACAGGCTTGGCCAAGTCCTTCTATGAAGTGGCAGGTGGGAGATGGCAGGTCCTTGAGAGCATAGGCTCAGGGACAGTCCTGGAAGTGCCATGATCCTGAGGCCAGGGCCACACACAGTCTCAAGTCCTCTTGCTAAGATATCATCAATGAGGCTAGAGAAATCATGTCTCAGGAGTACAGCAGTGTGATCCTAGAGACCATTCCCAAAATTGCAATTTTTCTATTACTTCATTGGGCAGCATCTCAAAGCGTGGGGATAGTTCACTATCATATCGACACGATTTTGAACTTACTTTATTAGCATATCAAGGCCTGTCCTGGGCTAGGCTGATATTCTGAATGGCCTGCCTGGAGCTTGTTTTTAAAGACTCAGCTCTTATCAGCTGCCTTTTGGGGTAAGCTAAGGCATATTATTCCAACTCACACAAAATAGCTTTTGAGTTACACAAAAGGGTTTTTAAGTTATGTTCACGTATTCTCTGCTGATGAAATGAGCTGATTCACGCCAAATTAAGGTAAAACAAGCAGGATTGGGGGTGGGCAAGTTCACAGACCACACAGGAATGGATCAGTGAAAAGGGAGTTGGGGGGATGTGGGGGGAGTAGAGAGCTCCTGTGCAGAGAGATCCAGCAAGAGAGGGAGAGAGGAGACCAAAGCTTCTGTGGGAGGGGAAGCCCAGCCCTTTGGCCGGAAAGTTCAGGGCAAAGAGTGGGGTATAGTAGCCATGTTCTGTAAGAGGTAGTAACTAAGGGATGCTGGGAGGACCTGAAGACCAGGTCTGATTTTGTAAAATATGCACCTTAGCCATTTGTCCCAGGTCTGAATCCCAACACTATCCTGGAGTCAAGGTTGTTCTTCCTTTAGTTTTGTGTATTTTATTCTACATCGTTTGGCTTTGCTTATAAATCCCAGACAGTTTGGTATGACTTAGTTTCTTGTTACTGTGAAAAAAAATATCCTGATAAAAGTATCTTATGGGAGAATGGGTTTATTCTGGCTCACAGTTCATAGGTTCAGGCTATCATGATGGGGAAGTCGGTGTGTCTGCAGCCTGAAGCAGCTGGCCATATCACACCCACCACCAGGAAGCAGAGAGTGATGACAAATTGTGCTCTGCTTGCTTTATTTTTATTTACACCAGGACCCCCACCTGGTGAATGGTGCTGCCCACTTTTAAAGATGAGTTTCTCCACTTCAATTAACCTAACCAGAGGCTCAATAAACCCTCCGAGGTGTGCCTGAAGGGTCATCTCCTAAATGACTCTATGTGAGGGAGCACAATGAAGAAACTGCTACATGACAGCTCCATTACGGAAAAGAAAGAGAAAATATCCAGAGGCATCTGGAAGAGTCCAAAGCAGAGAAAAAAGAAAGACTGGACATGACCAGATACAGGAAGTAGGAGAGCAGAGGAGAATAGTGGAGACAGTAGAGAGAAAGCATAGTGAGAGAGCACAAGAGCAGGAGGTCACTGCAACTCACAGGGAAAGCAAGGCGCTTCCCGAGGAATGCTGGCTTTCATCCAACCAGCAGAAACCATTCTATAGCGTACCTTCAGCTCATTTTTGGATATATGGACTTGCTGAGACGTAACAGATGTCAGATTCTATGAAGTTGGAAATCAGCACGATCACAGTATCTATTATCAAACTTGCTGGGATTCTGTTTGGGATTTTCTGACTTTGTAGAACAAGTCAGAAAGAACATTCTGACAATCCTGAGTCTTCCTATCCACCAACACAGAGCAGCTGTACATTACCTAGTTCCTTTATTGTTGGGAACCGCCTGAGCACCCACATTCGCCATTACAAGATGGCGCCTACATTCGGACAAGTTGTAAACAGGCTAGTGCGCATGCACCTGGTAATTTTCCACCTCAGAGTCTCAGCCTCTCGTGGCGGCATCTGGCCTGGTGTGCGGGAGCCAATGGGGAAGCTCCATGTCCCAGGCAAGCGCTGTGACCTATATAAGGGAAGGGCGTTCTATTGTTCGGGGTCTCCACTCGTGGCAAGCTTATGCTCTCCCTCTCAAGATGCATTAAAGCTTTACTGCAGAAGGATCCTATGTGTGCCGCGTCGTTCTTGCTGGCGAGACCATAGCGCGGGACACTTTATCCCTGTCATCAAGGTTTTATACTTTTCCTTGTGTAGATCTTGTACACATTTGCAAGCTACATCTATGCCTCCCTTTACTGCTAATATAAATGATACTTTGGGCTTAAAAAAAAACTATTTATTGTGCGTGATATATGGATGCACGTGGGGGTGCATGTACCACACTGCATTTGGAGGCCAAGGATAGCATGTGGAAGTCACTGCTTTCCTTTCACTGTGTGGAGCTCAGGGATCAAATGCAGGTGGTCAGGGTTGGTAGCAAGTGACCATTTTTACTCAGCTGAGCCGTCTCACCTGCCCTGCTATTGTATTTGTGATTTTAAGTTATTTCCAACTGCTCACTTCTTGTAGACATTGTATTTTAAATTCTAAAAATTATCATATACTAAAACTGATTTTTAAAAAGTTATTTTATATATATATTTGTGTGTGTGTCCATCTGTCTATGTGTATACCCACAGGGAGAACATTAGATCCCTAGGAGCCAGAATTACAGGCAGTTGTAAGTCACCTGATGTGAGTGTTAGGAATTAAACTCCAGTACTCTGCAAGAACAAAAGTGATCTCAAACACTGAGCCATTGTCCAGCCCCTAGATCATTTACAGTGTTCAGTTTTATGAACTATGACCCTGTAATAATTAAGGAGAATGTCTTCCTCCTAAGTTTAGAACAAAGCAAGAACGTTCTGGCAAGATAGCTCAACAGGTAAAGCCACTTGCCATCGACTCCAGTGATTGGAATTTGATCCCCTGAACACACATGACAGAGAACTGACTCCTGAAAGTAGCTTTGTGACTAATATACACTGTACTCTCTCACATACACAAGAATTGGTGGTGGTGGTGATGGTGATGATGACTGAAAGAACAGACTGAGGGCGCAGCTTAATGGCGCTGGAAGAACAACATTTTTCATTGTTAACACTTCTAAAGCAACAACCGCTAAGGCAGTGAAGCAGTAAGCAAGGGACAGGCAGGTTAGAGATCAGAGTCCAGAAACAGACCTGCACATACAAGGTCTCTTGGTCTTTCACAGCAATACAAAGTAACTAGTGAGGAAGGACAGTCCTCTCAACAACTGGTATCCAAACAGGACACAAAACCTTGACATCACACCTTACACCATTAAGTAAAAATGTAACAGCAAGTATAAAGCTGTAAGATATTTGGAATAAAACAAGCACTTTTGTGACTTAGCATTTGGCAGAGATCTTAGACATGACATTAAAAAAAAAAAAAACCACAGAGGAATCCAAGAAATATGTTCTTATAAATGTGCCTTTATTAAGAGAAAGGTCTATTAGAAAAGTCAAGGGGGGAAAGACAAGTAGAGATGAGAAGAAAATAATATTAGCAAATCACTTACCCAACCAGCTTCAGAAAATGCAAAGATTCCTTAAAACTCAGTAGTTACAAAAACAAGTAACTCACTAGGTAGTTGTGGCACAGGCCTTTAATCCCAGGACTTGGAAGGCAGAGGCAGGCAGATCTCTGAGTTCAAGGCCAGCCTAGTATATAAAGTGAGTCCAAGGACAGCCAGGGCTCTTAACCCTAACCCTAACCCTAGTGAAACCCAGTCTCAACTCCCCCTCCCCCCAAAAGTAGCTCAAAGGTGGGAGGGATATGCACAGACATTGCACACAAGACATTGCCATATGATAAATGGGCAAAAATGATGCTCTGGGTGCTGGAGAGATGGCTCAGTGGTTAAGAATACTGGCTGCTCTTCCAGAGGACCCAGGCTCAGTTCTCAGCAACCATATGGTGGCTCACAATGGTCTGTAACTCCACTTGTAGGGGTATCCAGTGCCACCTTCTGACCTCTGTGGGCACCTCATACACATACAAATCAAATACTCATAAAATAAGCCTAAAAAAAAATCGAAAAGAACTGAAATAAAATGTATCATCAGGTTACAAGTAAACTGTTGTGTTCACACAGGGAAATAATATCCAGTATTTAACAAGGGGTATCAACAGATGCAATCAACAGGATGAACCTCAAAGATACTCAGTAGAGAGAAGGAATGCAAATGTGAAGATTATATATGGAGAATTCTATTAATGACATTCTCAACAATATAACATAGGTTGTGATAATAGTGTGCATCAAGAACTTTGGTTTCTCTAGAAACAGAACTATTTTAAGGACGTGTTTTGTTTTAATCTCAGGTGTGGGATACGGGGTTGCTTCAGACTGTCCACAGCAGCTGACTATGATTTGCCTTATACTCTAGAAGGGGCGTGATTTTTGCCAGCTGCAGATAGTTTCTTCCAGTGTGGGGTGTATGGATTTCTGGAGACTTTTCAGGGGATATGTAAATGCCCAGATAGGAGGTGCTGCTTGGTTGGCCAGTTGGTGGTTGGATGCTGTTGGCTGCAGTTTGTCAAGTAGTCATGTGTGAAGAGACAGAAGAAATTAAATATGCTGACAGCAAACAGCAAACTTGCCCCAAAGAGGTAGTCTAACCAAAGAGTTGCCCCTTACCCTATTCTCTCTCCTACCTAGTATTAGTGGGTTGAAAGGGTGTGACAACCACAAAGCAGCCAGAGTCCAGCTACAACAGTGGGTTTGCATTAAAGAGTTTCTTGAGGTACCAGGTCACTGCTTCCTGATCAAAGGTTACATAAATCTGTGCGTGTTTAAATCTTCAGATCAAAGCAAAACTGGTGTTTTTTTTTTTTTACTTAATAAACAGTACAAATTTCTGATTAGATGTTTTTATAAGCAATAACAGGAGAGAAGTTCTCAACCTGGCAAATAGTATTTATCAAAACACTACAACCTGAACCATGCTTAAAACAAGATCTTACAAAGTTCTCATGAACTCTGGGACTCCACAAATTGCTTGCTATCCTGCTCACTCTTGCTCTTCAGCCAGGTGCTAGAGGTTTCAGATGATGTAACCCCATATGGAAACCCAGAAAATGCCTGCCAGATTCAGCATGAAATCAGTGGATTTTTCTACATACATACATACAACGAAAGCATGAGCCATAGCCTCTGCTCTGAGGAATGGACAAAACTTTAAAATGACCTCAAGAGAATTTAGAGAAACAACTTTTGTCTTGGGGAAAAGTGGACTTCCAAAGCTGTGAACTGTGAATTTACTGCAATCCTGACTGAAAATCCAGGTATTCCTTTAAGCCATAAAGGGGGCTGCTTCTAGAGATCAACTCAAGAAATGCCAGTCTTAAGTGGGATGGGGTTGATGAAGGGAATTTTTCCAGTAGGCACCCCCACTCTCTCCACTTCCCGGGCCATCTGTTTCATACACGACAGCAACAGGGAGGAGGGTTCCAGCCCATGGTCAATTTTAGGACTTGTGAAACAGTGCACAATGGTGGGAACATGTGTTGGAGCAGAGCTGCTCAATCTGGAAGCAACCAGAGTGGAAGAGGCTGAGCCCCACAATCCCCTCCAATTCTCATTACGTAGCCCAGGCTGTCCAAAACTATCTCAGTGTCCTGAGTGCTAGGACTATAATTCTATACCACCATACATGGCTCAGTTTTTAAAGATTTTTTATGAGTGTTCTACATGCATATATGTCTTTGGATTGTGTACATGCCTGGCGCTCATGGAGGTCAGGAGATCCCTGAAACTGAAGTTACAGGTGGTTGGTAGACACTATGTGGGTACCTTTAGAAGACAAGGTCTCACACCAGGATGCCTCAAACTTGCCACGGCTTTTATGCTTCAGCCTCCTGAGTGCTAGTATTATGGGTATGAGCCACCACACCCAGCTTTATCCCTTCCTTCATGGTTAACACAAGAACACTGTTGTTCACGTTCACAGCTACACACTGGCAAAATTGTTTCTAGAAGCAGCATTTGCCAGTTGCTAAGGATCGATCTTCCTGACACTGGCCTCCCAAAACCCTATTGGCCAAGCTGAAGAATGTGGTGTACAGTCTAAGTATTTAGCCGTAAGAACCAGAATTAGATGAAGACCTCCATCTTGCACATCAGTAACCTTTCTTGGACCTCTATGTGAAGTGGGTACCTCTGTTGTGTAGCAGTTTCCTCCTAGGTTAAAACCTTCCATCTTGGAGGAAAACTTAAGACATGGGAATTAAAAGAGAAGCGACACAGCAGGATCTGTTAGGACAGGAAGTTTACAACGTGTAACAGGATATTGTAAGGAGAAACACTTCATCCTGTAGGGAAGCTCCTTGAAGCCAGAAAGTAAGCAACTCAAAACTGCTTCAGGAAGTCCCTGAAACTAATCAGATTTGCTAGGCTCCCTCCTTCCCAAGAGTATTGAAACAGTAAAGACTGGTCTCTCAGATCAGCTTAACTTCACGGAAGAAGCAAAGACAAGATAAGCCTGAAAGAAGAGAGCAGCTGAGTTGCCTGGAAAAGGTTCAGACCAACAGAGCCCTGAGGATCACACACCCAATCTATTGAGAGGCCTGCAGGTTGTTCTGTGCAGTCCAGGTTTCCAGCTTCTATAAACTGCTACCCATGCTGTGTGGGTTTTTGGTGATGCAGCTGAGTAATTTTGGCTTCCTGCAAATAGTCCTTTATCCATATTCTTGTAAGTAACACCAATAAAACACTGGTTCACTAAGTTGGACTTTGGTGACATCCATACTTTGGTCTGTCATTGGCTCCTTATCTGGGGCAAGTAGACGTTTGTAAATTCTTCCCAGAAATAATGTCATGCAACAGCTTCTGAAAAGCAATACCTGTTTTCACTGCCTGTTGTGTGTTGGGGCAGTCACATTTGACTTTCATAAGACCACATCTGACTCTTTGATACCGTATGTGGTCAGGTGGAGCACACAGAAAAGCACTGTAGAAACAGTACCACCTACCACGGTAGAGGCACCCTAGGCCTGCATTGATGTAGCAACTGAGGGGCCTTTGGAGGGACAGACATCATTTCCCTGAAGGAATGTCTTGCACTGTAGCTCTAGTCTCAAACAGCAGAAATCTCACATCCTGCTGCCTACTGATTTCACCTGGAAAGTGGATGGTTGCAACCAATCTGGATCGGCAGATTTGTGTTTGCAGCTGTGGTGGTTTGGATGAGAATGGACCCCACAGGTCCATGCATAACTTGAAGGCTTGTTCCGTAGTTGGTGGAGCTATTTAGTGAAAATTGTGCGTGTGTCTGTGTGTGGCCTTGTTGGAGGAGGTGTGTCCCTAGGGTGCCGTTCCCAGTTAGTTCCCTCTGTGCTTCATGGTTGTTACCCGATCATGTAAGTTCTCTGCTACTGCGCCATGCCTGCCTGCCTACTACCATGAGAGTCATGGGCTCCACTACGCTTTGAAACTGTGAGCCCCAAATTAAATGCTTTTATTCTATAAGTTGTGTAGGTCATGGTATTTTGTCACAGTAACAGAAAAGTAACTAAGACAGTTACTCCCTGCTTACCTACAATGCAGCTATATCCTGGCATCTGTAATGTGTAATGACTTGCCAAAAACAAGAGAAAGAAAGTTAACTCAGGAGCTGAGGCATTGGCTAAGTTGACAGGCACATTTGTGCAAGCACAAGGACCTAAATTCAAGTCCCCAGAACCCACATAAAAAGCCAGATGTAGCTATGCATGTCTATAATTCCAGTAATGAGGAGGGAGACAGGAGGTCCACAAGAGCTTGGTGACCACTGCCTAACTCCAGATTCAGTGATAGACCTGTGTCCAGGTAAGGTGCAGGGTGATAGAGCGGGACATCCAACATCTTCCTCTGGCACACACACAGCATACAGAAATAGTCAGTTAAGGCCATCAAAACCTAATTTGATCACTAACTTCTTGCATTCCTAGGAAGTCATCAATCCTGCAGCCCACTGATGGGGACCAGCAGGCCCCTTGCCACCATCTTTGTTGTTACACATAGCTTCAGACCAAAGAGCACTTCCTCTGGGAACATATAAATTACATGTTATTTCATTTCTGTTTCTGCCAAACTCTGGTAACCCATGCTGGGTCAAGAGTAACATGTTAGAAGTGATGAATGGAACAGAGGAAGCGGCAGTAAGCCCAGGGGCACACTAGATGAACAGACAGCAGCCTCCCGTGTTCTTGTATTACTGTGATACAAGGCAATGGAGAGCCTCTAGAGCAGTTCTACACACCCACAAAAGCCCTTTGGCGTTCACGAGGTCAGATCTCCTGTAGACATCAGAATGTGAGGATGCTTAAGTCCCTTTGACAAAACAACATTTTTTATAGCACACCCTCCTGAATCTTTGAAATCATCTCTGTATGACTTATAGAACATTATACACTGTGGCTAAGCACGGTGGCGCACACCTTTAATCCCAGCACTTGGGAGGCAGAGGCAGGCAGACCTCTGTGAGTTTGAGGCTCATCTGGTCTACAAAGTGAGTTCCAGGACAGCCAAGATTACCCAGAGATCCAATCTCAAAAACCAAAACCAAACCAAACCAAGCAAATGCTGTGTAAGCAATTGTTATACTACAGTTAGGGGTAGGAACAGAGAAAACAAAATCTGTTTTGGGTTTTTTGGTTTGTTTGTTTGGTTGGTTTTCCTGGATATTTATTTTCTGTCCTTGGATGGCTGAGCCTGGAAGATGGAGAGGGCTGACCATGTTCCGTAACACATTATTGTCAAACTCTCACAAATACTTTAGGTAAAACATTGCCAGACTGGGAGATTTTAGTTAAGTTTTTCTTCTGCTTTTATTACAAGCATATAATATTAATTGGCAAAACACTGAATACAAGCTTCACTATCATAAAATCAAAACATTAAGCAATATTCCAAAAGAGATTTTAGACAAAAACTAGCCACTGATGGTACAAAAATTACACACTAACGCAATCATAAAAAATGTAAACTTTCAAATTAAACAGTCAAAAAATCTGTATCTGCACCATTTCATACACCGTGACAGTTGCTAGCTGCGGCTGCACTCCAACGGGGTGCTGCTGTCCGTAACCTGATGTTACTTTCACTTGGGAAAACGTGTCTGGCACAAGTTGAGAGCTGGAACTAAATAATGAGTGTGAGTCACTGGCTCACGTGACACACACATCTCACAGGCACACTTCAGTTCTTTCTCCAAACGTGCTCTTGGATGGGAGTAAATGACAACAGGAATGCTGGGTGTGAGACCACAACCCAAACAGCTGTTCCTCATGGGGGCCTGAATGGTCTAATCCCTGCCTGCAAGGATGCACGATATGCAGACTGTGGTGCAATTAAGTGATTTTCTCATCTACACATCTCAGTTTATTTACTTGGTGTATTTAATATCAAGGCAGAGAAAACTTTTGTTTTCATGTTAAGGTCACATGTGATGTATTGGGGCTTAAATGATTTCCTGAGGAAACAGACACGTACGTACATGTATGTATGTACGTGTGTGCGTGCGTGCGTGAGGGGGGGGATTTCGCTATCTGCACTCAATTTACTTTCAATGTTTTAGGAACATATTTAATATCCATATACAAAGTAGAACTCAGTTGGCTCATTACTGGAACATTTAATCTAACGATACATTTCAGAGCACTGTGATAAACCACCCTGTATGCCCTCAGAAACAAAACACACCAGCCTCCAAAGACTCTGATGGCCAGGGCAGGCGTCAGGAGCCAGCAGGCCAGTGGAGGGCAGCACTACCAAGTGGGGACAGTGAAACCCCAACCCCCAGGGTGACTCAGCCACAGACTTAGCTCAAGGACTTGGGTGCACCCACAGAGATGCAAGCCTAAGATGGTGCTAACCTCATCACTTCCTGCCTGGCTGCTTATCTTTTAATATTGATAGAAAGCACACACACACACACACACACACACACACACACACACACACACAATCCCGGTAACAGCATTCTTATAAGAACAGTGAAAAAGGCAAAACCAAATAGCTGAATGAACAGATTTTGAAATTCCACCTATATTCCCTTTCAATTTAGTAGATGCTAGATCACAATTTAAACACTAATAAACGCATGTTGGAACCTATTGCACAAAAGCATAAAAATGCTCTTCATCCCTATAAAAACATATAAAACCAAAGGCTACAAAAAGTAAAAGAAGCTTGCAAAACATCTCACAATTTTATCTTATATGCCTGTAAATAAAGCTGGACCACGGAAACCAAACAATTGGATGGGAAAATATGATAGAAGGCTTAAAATAGAATAAATAATTTTATAAAGTTAAGTTTTCTTTTTTTAACCCCCCAAATCTTAAATTCAATATTATATATTCTATCTGAGTTTTCTATTTTTGTGAAAATGGTGTTGAGTGAGACCATGTGCTGGGAGGCTGGTCCCAGAGCTGCCGGCCGGACGCACCCGGTTTCTAGCATCGGCAGCCATGAAAACAACTTCGCAGGAGTTCTGCCTGCTGAGAAAGCTTGACAGGACCAATTGCTAACTGATCCTAGTGTTCATGCTGGAAAAATAAAAATTCGGCCTTGGATGTCACGTGGAGCTTGGCAGGAGTAAAATAAGGCGCCTAGAAGCTTCCATCTGACACAAGCTCACTCTGCTTCATCTCTGAGCGAGGTAAGGCTACAGGTCAGACCAAAGGGCAGAAGGGCATCAGGAAACTGTCTGCAGTGCAGACAGGTGGATGATGGAATCTTAGAAAAATAGGTATTTTTGCTGCTGAGGTTTAACAGGTTAACGTGGTGACAGAAGCAGGGCTGTTGGGGGCGGTGGCGCCCAGTTAGGACATCGGTTGCAATGTCCACCTCGCTGAATACTTAGATCTATCAACTTAGCACCATAGCAAAGTCAAGTGATTCTAAAAGTAGCTACAAAGTTACAAATATATATCATGAGATTATACAGCCATACTAAGTTTCATCTGAACTGTAAATTAACTTTACTTGAATTTGGAGGCTTCTAACTGTTTAATTTCACCACATGGGAAAATACCTAAATTCTAATGTCACTGCACTGTGAGAACACGGTCTTGCAGAATGCTTCAGCAGCACTTGTGTTCTGAGGTAGAAAGGTAATATTTACGCATAAACCCTTGTATAGTAACTCTATAAATGATTTGAATGAATAGCAAACTCAGGAAACTGAATAATTCAAACTGGCTTACATAGAGGGGTGAATTTTGATTAATTCGAAACAAAGAGCTTGCTTTTGTTTTAGAAGGTCAAACATTAAAGACTGAGTTAATCTGGATGTTTTTCCTTACTTACCAACATTAAATCTCACTAATTGCTGCTTCTGACACTGTATATGTGAAAGAGAAAGTAGAAGAAAAAGTGGGTGTTGATAAACCCAATCCCAACTGTCAAAGCAAATCCAAGAAAAATATTCCAGTTGCTAAGGTGAAGACTCAGAAAGCCTGACCCTCCGGGACACACTAAGATCCTCATATGTTCACCAAGAGCAGAGGTATCGCTGGGATTATCGGGTCCCACTGGGCCTGGAAGGGCAGGAGGTGGGAGAGGTAAGAGGGCACCCAGACTGAGAGGTCCCTGGTACCCCAGGATAGGACCCATTCTTCTCACTCTTGTCTTCATACCCTAAAGAGGGAATGAAGTTAGATATGCTTGTGTCTTATTCATTCTCTAACGTAACAAAACAATAAACTGTATGTGAGAAAGGTGTGTGTGTTAACAAATAATACCCTCTCTATGACTGAAAAAGCAACTTCTGCTGAAGCGAGTTGTTTCCACAAGTGAGCAGGCTGCTCAGTTACCTTTCATGAAAAAGACCCAAAGAATGCATGTTAACCCCATGATCAGGAAAGCAAGCCTGGAAATACCAACTACCAGGAACATGGAGGCTTAGAGGCTACCTCCTAAGTGTCTTTACAAAGTCTCCCCACCGGATGGCTTGTGCTGGTTGCTAAGTGACAAATACAGCCACCACTTCATTTTTCCAGCAGAAGGAAAACAGAATGGAAAAGATAGGAGCTTTGGTGATGGCCTTTCCAAGGAAAACTGTCTTTTCAAGAACTTTTCAACAAGCCAGTGCTACATGGGACAAACCTCTAGTGTGCCTTAATGGGAGTGCTGGGTTACAGCCACACGACACTGGGGAGTGACAGAAGGGTTCTGGCCTTACCCAGCCAACACAGACCATCCCAGGATGCACAGTACAAGACTCAACCTTGGGAATGGGCTTCTGTTGTACCCTAGAAGGTGCAAAGTTAAACACCATGGCTAAATCATAGCATTGTCGCAAGCCTCTTTGGGTATACTTTAAATTAAAATTTTATATATCTCTTAAGTCTTCAGGAAGCTAAAGGCAACATAAATATTTACCATGAAAAGATTTTCAATAACTTACGAAGGACTTAATAAAAGTACAAGTATTTTTGAGGCTTATTATGAAACCTAATCCATGAACTAAACTGAAATGTACTCAAGATTCTCAAGACCTGGAAAGCAAGCAGAGGTGCTGTGTGTCAGATGTGGTGTGGGAACGTGCTATAATGTTTCACTTCTTCTCTGGCCTGTGGACCTGAAGCAGAGACGAGCGAACTGCGAAGTGTTTTCATCCTCTGTAAACGCGTGCTGGTAGTGTCTTGTTGGGAGTGAATTCTCTCATACAAAAGTTATAAATATTCTCTATTCAGAAATCTGGTCCGCATGGCACCCAGAGGCAACATTCCACAGCACATTTTGCCATGTAGAGTGCTGGGTGTGGGCTGAGTCTGCCTGGGCTTACAGCAAGTCCATCTTGGGTCTGTAGTGTAGCAGGAGGGGTGCCTTCTGCAAGACAAAAACAAAGGTGGCTGAGGGAGGTGCAAGGGGCCTACACTGTGTACTCAAACCACAGGCACATAACTGTACCGGCAATGCCACAACTAAATTTAGTTCTGGATGAGAAGGAGTAATTGTCATTGGTCCCAGGTGACCCAGTGGTTGCCTCTGTGGTGTTTGGGGCTCGTGACAGGGCTTGTGCATCCAGAATCTGAACTTGTTCCCCCTGCCTACTACACTGGCCCTGGTCTCTCCTATGCAGTCTCATACTCCCAACCCTTGCCCTGATCAGCACCGACGACGGGTCACCCTGGTCTCTGGCTGGCCATACTGTCTCTGTTCCCCTTCTTTCCGGGCAACAATATGGCTAGGGGTAGAAGAGCTGCATTCTAGTTCTGGACAGAGACTGCAACACCAGTTTCCTGACACAGAAAGGTACCCAAACTCTGAGAGCTTGTTCCAACTGTGGGAACTACCACATCTGATCCCCTGGATTCAGGGGATTGCGTGGAGTGGTGATAAAGACCCTGGCTGGGTGGATGGATCCAGAAAGACAGCTGTTCCACAGCAATGTCTGCAAATAAAAGACATGCACAGCAAGTAAGGATCAAGAGTCTATCTAAAAATCTGGTATTCAAAAGAACCACCCAGTCTTACCTTGAATCTCCATCTTGTAACAACCACAAACTTGAGAGTGTGGTCCTTGCCCAGGATCTCCTCGTTGCATAAAATGTCCAGCTGGTGGGAGACGAGGCTTCAATTAGGGCACGTAATCATAACGATACAAACAATACTCTGAAACAAGCCCCTCCCCAGGCATGTGGGAACACAGGTTGTCTGCTTACTCATTAACTGCATCATCCAGCTTCAAGCACAAATTATAACAGAAAGAGAGCATTT
Organism: Rhynchomys soricoides; assembly: GCA_019843965.1. Classification (NCBI taxonomy): domain Eukaryota; kingdom Metazoa; phylum Chordata; class Mammalia; order Rodentia; family Muridae; genus Rhynchomys; species Rhynchomys soricoides. The sequence continues at coordinate 11,584,456 of JADRCH010000035.1, read as the reverse complement.
CTGTTAACCCCAAAACTTCTTCAGGGCTCAAAGACAGTAGTGTACTTCATTGCTGTGCTGCAGTAGTCTGAAGAGACTTAGCCTGGTTGCTCAGGGCATCGATGATACCTGCCCTGTCCCTACTCTGGCTCTGGGCTTCTCTGATGAAGTTCTGGAGACATTATGTGTGGACTCCTCCCTGGATCCCCACTTCCTATACTTGAAGTTATTGTCCTCCTTCTAAGTGGTAGTGAGATTAAGTTTGCATGTTCATCCACTGATTCTTGAAGGGTCTAACCATCAACAACTCAAGTCACAGCAGTGACTCCAGGTTACCCAGGCAGAAATGTGGAATGACACAACAAAGAAATCACAAGACAATTTCTCTTAACACACAGAACACAGCCTGGTCTAACAGAGCACACGGACCTTATCTGCACAGAGCATACAGGGCTTTCTTTACATACAGCTGCAGGGACTGATGTACACGTACTTACTGGTCTACACCATCCTGGGTTTCACAATGCAGCTCTGCCCACTATCCCTTAACTCTGGCCATCCTGTTCTTAATGCAGTGGGGAAACGTGCCCTTAGACTTTTTCTTACTTATTTAATAGACTTTACTACTCAGCAGTTTAGGGCTCCCTCACCCTCATCTTACACAGCACATGCTCCACAGAGACAAAACTGTTATAGCATGTGGATTATGTGCCCTGTGCTTCAGTCTCTGAGGGGTCTGGCTGTCATGTTGCTGAAAATGGCATATTCCTAATTGTACCTGTCATGGTTCTGCGTCTCCTTGTCTGAAGCCTAGTACTTACAGGCTTGTTGTCTGACCAGCACTGACCCTCCACTGTTCCAGGCTCGTCTGACCAGCACTTGCCATTATACAGTTTGCAAAGGGTGCTTGAGGAGGTGCATGGTGATGTCTGTTATTTTAAACTTGTGTTTCCATGAGTGTGTGAATCAATGGCTCCAGTGGTCTCATTATCCCCCTAGGCAGGGGACAAATGTTTTCACAGCCACATAAGAATCTGTTTCTGGTTGAGAGAATGATGAATAGAAAACCAGCCTTTGGGTCCGTGAAAGCTCAACTGTCTGCTGTCATCTTCACCAAGTGGTGTTTACTTTGTGATACACAAGCTTCTTATGAGCATGATGTCCTCACCCTATGGCAGTTCTTAGGACTGGCCCTTGGTGTCAGTGTCTATGACAATGCTCCCCATACTTCACACAGCATTAGGGACTGCAGAGCTCTGAGAGCAGTGTGAGAGCCACCTGGGATACTCATGGGCCAGTTGCAATGAAAATGCCATTTCTTGTTGGTCCCTATGGAGAAATGCTCCAGTGTGTGAAAGTCAGTCTCCCCTTGAACTTCCTGATGTATCTAGCTCTGCGCAGTGCATAGAAGCCACTTTAAGTCAAGATGGACACCTTTACCTTCACAGAATCCAAGGCTCCTGGGACCTTCCCATCTTACCCCGTACCTTATTTCCCAAACAAACAAAATCCAGACTTGCTTTTTCCTGTGGGCTCCTGGTAGCTAGTAAAGTCATGTCTTCACTCTGTATCTTCCACCTCTTCCCCAGCCATTTGTGTGGTTGGCTCAGGGCTGAGCGTGGGCCCCTTGACAGCCCAAAACCCTGGTTCCTAGGTCTGACACAGCTCTGAGAGAGCACTGTGACAAGACTGCCAGGAATGGCTGCAATGTGGCTATGATCAAATAGCACAGATTGGGCGACTGATGAACAGTTAATATAAACATTGACATACATTAATATAAATAAATTAACAGCTAATATAACTGATTTAACAGTTAATATGTCCTATAGGATGGAATTCTGGTCGAAGTGTAGGTACTTGATGTCACTGCAAGTTGTAAGAGCAGAAGAGAGATTCACCAGGTACAGGTCATGATTTAAACAGTTCCCCAAGGTCCTGCCGCCCAGTACCATTGGGCTGAAATGGAGTTTTCAGCACATGGATCTGGGGGATCCTGACTACAAGAAGATCGTCTTGTCCCATGATTTCTTGGGGCTTGTAACCAGGTCACTCCAATCTCTGCTTCTGTTATTTCTTATCTAGCTTCCCCCAAATCTGTATCTAAAATGTTCCTCTATTGCATACTAATATAAGAGTCCTCTCACTGGGCTTAGGTTTAGCAAACAATCTGAGATGTTTCATCTCAAAATCCTTAAGATGTTACATCTGCCAAGACTCTCTCCCCGTGGGTCACAACCGCAGGCTCCGGCTGGGAACCGGCTCGATGGCTAACCCAGCTTTACACACTACTCTCCAAACTATTATGAATCACCGCTCGCATTACCTGCTGCAACGTGCTGCTAGAACTTGTCTTATTTTGACAAGGATCTATGTGCCCTGCAAGTCCTTTTCCAGAAAGTCTCAGAACTCTTTTAAGGCAACACTTCAAACCACTGACCTTCCCTTGACTCAGCAGGACCAGCTCCTGCTTACGTTTTTGCCCAAATGATACACAGACTGGATTTCTGAACACATGTACTCACAGGTCTGTGCCACGAGCCCCAACAAGCAGCTACGGGCCTCTGGTTTACTTTATTTTCAGCTATTAATTTAACCTCCAAGTGTCCTGTCCATCTCTCATTCACTCACCCACCCACCATCATTAAATTTAAAAACACATTCTTGACTAGAAGGGTGGCTCAGTGATTAGGAGTACCATACCCCACACCTACATGGTGGCTAACAAGTGTCTGTAACTTCAGTTCCAGGGGATCTGATGCTCTCTTTTGACTTCTGTGGGCACCCAGCATGCACATGGTATACATACGTGTGGGTAAGACATTCATATGTATAAAAAATAAATCTTTTATAAAAACAAATTTTCAAACAAGTGGCCAGCAAGATGGCTCAGTGAGTGAGGGTACTTTGTTACCAAGCCTGCCATCCTGTGAGCCTGATCACTGGATCCTCATAGTGGAGGGAGACAACTGACTTTTGCAAGCTGTCTTCTGATCTCCATGCAAGTGCCACTGCACATTTACACACACACACACATACACACACACACACACACACTCACTCTAATTAAAAAAAAAAACCCTCTGAACAAGGCTGTTAAAAAGGTGTGTGTATATGTGTGTGTGTGTGTGTGTGTGTGTGTGTGTGTGTGTTGCTGTTGTCACTTTAACAAACAAGACAGACAAGAATAATCTACCCCAGCTCTTTGGCTGATGGCTACCTCATTGAAGGAGGAAAGGTTAAGCTTCTTGGCGATAAATTTTTTCAGGTGCAGCACAGTTGCTTGGGCTGAGCATCTGATCCACTTCCTCTTGAGGCCACGTAGTTTGCTGCTGTTGCATTCCAGACAGATGCTCACCTAGAAGAGAAAGGATAAGAGGTCAAGATTGCCACTCTCAGACTTTTCCTGGATGAGCACTAGCTCCTACATCTATGAGTACTGGTCTTTTGAAATCAGAACAGCACTGTAGAAGAAGTTTTACCACAGTAAGTTTACAGCTTCTTTTACAACCTCCTTAGAGTCTTTGTAATGCTTAGAAACACCCTAGTCTGTCAATTTCCGTCTTCTTAACTCATAGTCACTCTGAGAATTATGTATCTATATTTGACAAGGGTACTGAGCCCATCATGTTCTCAAATGGCTGCCCTTGTCCAGACAAGTCCTGTACTGAGCAAGGTGTGTGAAGGAAACAGAGGCGTGCTATTGACCCAGAGGAAGGCCTGACAAGGAGGGTGCTCTGTGTGTGCCAATGCTCAGGGTCAGAGTAATGGTGTGGGATGGAAACCTCCAAGTGGAGTTAAGTGTTGGATCAGACAAGCCAAGGGCAATGCCAATGGGAATCTGTTTCAGAGACAAAGCTTTATCCTACGATTGCAGAGAAAGCCCCTCCTCTATCACAGTTCATTCAAGCTTCTCAAAACTCAGGTATAAGAATTAAAAGGGAAATTAACCAAGATATGTATCATAAGATCCCAGTAGATACAAAAGTAAAAATTAAACATAAGATACTGAGTAAAGAACATTATACAGGCATAAAAACACAACATAACTTCTAAAAATAGCAAACACATTCACTGAAGCTAAAAACACCAAGGGTGCCTGAAACTGAAGATTAGTCTTAGCTCAAGACAAAAAATCTTTCTCAAATATCATTTGAGAAAATTACTGTAGGAGGTTGGTCTGGTGGTGCTTGTATTCAATTGCTAAATTCTGTACCCCAAGATCTGGTTGCTCCAAGACTAGCAGATCCTCAATTATACCAGTCTTTATTGTGTAACCTTTGCCCCCCAATTTTAAACTATTGGTTAAATAAAACTGGTGACAGCCTATTACTGGGGGAGAGAGAGAGAGGTGGCATCTGAGTTCCCAGGCTGGGCTGGGGGTTGAAGGTAGGGGCCATGAGGTGGAGTGGGGAGAGAAAGGGAGTGCAGACGGAGAGAACAGGAAGAACCCACTGGTCGTGACAGACCAGCAGTTATGTTCCAGAGTGAAATGCCTCCCCAGGACGCCAGACTGCTGGGGCAGTAATAACCCAGAGAATTTCAAACCGCAAGTATCAGGGGAACACAGTTGAGGCAGTAGCCAGACTTGCACTAGAGATTTAGATTAGGGGCAATCCCCCCAGTAATTGCTCAGAGCTAGAGTCAACCCATGGCCCAGAGTGGTCAGGGTTCTGCTTTGCCTAGCTGTGGTCCCAGAGAGGTAAAGACCTTTCTGCCAATGAAGGACAGTAGATGTTCCTACCTAAGCTAGCAGGGAACACACACAGGGGGCACAGACCAGGAACACACACAGGGGGCACA
>JADRCH010000035.1:11432186-11579664 GCA_019843965.1 Rhynchomys soricoides | reverse complement strand
GCACAGACCAGGAACACACACAGGGGGCACAGACCAGGAACACACACAGGGGGCACAGACCAGGAACACACAGGGGCACAGACCAGGAACACACAGGAGCTAGGCAGCTGGTTCTTCATTGGTTCTTTTCTTTTCCTTCCTTTCTGGTACAGAGAGAGGGGGAGGTGGGGAGGGAGGGGATAGAGAGACAAGCAAGAGAAGAGACAGAAATTTAGGGCCTTGTGCATGCTAAGCAAGCGTTCTACCATTGAACTGCACCCTCAGGTTTCTTAAGGTTTCAATTTTTTCTTCCCTCTCACTTTCCTTTCTTCTTGAGACAGTCTCATTATGTAGCTCTGGCTGGTCTGAAACTATGTACAACCAGGCTGGTCTTGAACTCACAGAGGTCTGCCTGCCTCTGCCCTTTTCTACCCCAGTGATGCAATTAAAGCCATGTGCCACTATGCCTCACCCATTTTGTTCTTAATATTTAATGTTTATAGTACATAAAAATCTAGTTGAAAGATATGCCTTAAAAGTTACAAGATAAAATTATTGTGAATTTAGAATTCTATGTCCACTAAATTATTCAAATGTGAGAAGACAGTTAATAAACATGCCAGCACAAAAGAACTCACATCTGTTCTGAAATGACATAAACCAGAACTCACAAAAGAGAAAGGCTAAATCCAACATTGAGGGAAAATAAACACCAAAGAGCTGGACACGGTGGCACGGCCTTTAACCTCAGCTACTCTGGAGGCTGAGGTAAGACTATCCTTGGCTATAAAGCGAGTTCAAGGCCAGCCTGAGCAACCTAATGAGAACCTGTCACAGAATGAAAAGTGAAGAGGGCCAGAGACGAAACTCAGCAGGAGAGCACCTGCTCTCCTGATACACAAAGCTCTCAGTCCTACTCTTAGTGTCACAAACAAAACAAAACCCCAAACTCCACAAAAGCATGACACTTACCTGACTCTACACAAGTATTAATTTTGCATCACAGTTTTACTGATGGGGAAGAATTTGGGGATGTAGCTGACTTGGTTAAGTGCTTAACCAAAGCGCTGGATTTGATCCCTACACACTGGGTACAGGTCGTACATGCCTGTAATCTTAGTACTTAAGGAGTGGAGGCATGAAGATCAGAAGTTCAAGGTCACCCTTGGTTATATAGTGAGCTCAAGGACAGAATGTTTTATGAGAAACCCAGTCACAAACAACTCCCCACAAACCAAACCAACTTTATTTTGGCTTGGTTACATTTTTATTTTTTAAGAATAAAAGTAATTAATTCTCATTGTATGAGAATTTCATACAATGTATTTTAATCATTAAAATATTTTTAAAGTTTTGGGGTTTTTTTGTTAAAAAATTATTTTATCTTGTTATGGTGTTTTGGCTGTATGTACACCAGTGCATGTGTATGTCTGGTGCCTGTTGAAGCTAGAAGACGGCGCTGGATTCCACAGAACCGGAGTTACAGACAGCTATAAACTGCCATGTGGGTGCTGGGAATTGAACCTGAACCTCTCTCTGGAAGAGCAGCCAATGCTCTTAACCACTAAGATCTCTCCAGCCTTTTTAAGTTTTATTTTTCTGAGAAGGTTTCATTTAGATTAGCCTCAAAGTTGGGATAATCTTCACATCCCAGCTCCCCAAAGGCTAGGATTACAGGTGCTGAGTCACCAGGCTATGCCAAAATTTTAGTAAAAATAATCAACAATTTATGAAATAATAGTAGTGGGAAATAAATTAAAAATCACAATGACCACGCTTCTCTTCCGAGGAGGCCACACCCATGTGTCTGGATTCCCCTCACCTCCCATGCCTCTGGATGCGCCTCACCTCCCATGCCTCTGGATGCGCCTCACCTTTTGAGCACCTCCTTCTCTTACCCCTTATACTAAAACTAAATTACCTTCATGAAGCCCAATTTTGCTCCATAAAAAAATCTGGAACAAAGCATTAGATTACTTAATAATGTCAACTTAAGCATGTTCAAAAATTTAAGAGTATCCACTATAAGAATAAAAAGATGTAGTATTTCCAAATTATTAGGAGAGAAAGAAGAAACCAACTTGAGCATGGACCAATAGGAAAGGGAAGAAACATCTACTCCAATGAATAAAACTGTTAAATAGGATCTTCAAGACAGGTTATAAAATGCAACATAAAACCCCACACTGCACACCTAAAGCATTAGGACATGGAAAGGTCTGGAGACACCAAGAAAAGTTACAACACCAAAACACGATTTGTTGGGAACCAAAGCAAAGAAACGGCACAGAAAAAGAGAACTCAACTGGGAGACAGCATACTCATCAAGAATGTGGGCCAGCAGCAAGGCTGTTCTCTAGAACAAACACAACTTGCAAGGACCACAGAGAGAAACTGACCAGAAAGCAATGGTGATTCAGGGAACACTAAAAGGGAGCCGAGAAATCAACAGACTCTTCCCTGGCTGGTGGGTACTTTATTGTCCATCCATCTAACTTACCACAGGCTTTAACTGAACCCTCCAAGAAGCCTTAGGTAGACATTATCACCATTTCACAGGTAAGGAAACTGAGACAAAGGCAGAGTGACAGCTTGTGAAAGGAAGCTACAGCTTAAGGCTAGTGTGAGGACATGAGAAGTGAGCCTGTAGGTCCCATGTGCTTAACCACCGTGTGTACAGCCAAATCAGTGACCTGAAAAATAGTTCCCCTGGGATCTCTGCATAATTGGACTGTGATAGCTTATCTTGTCAACTTGAAACACCTGGAAAGAAGGAACTGCCTTCTTCAGCTGCTGTATGGGCATACCTATGGTGAATTTTCTTTATTGCTAATTTATGGAAGTGTGCACAGACTACCCCATCCTGTGATGATCCTGTGTTGTTTAAGGAAGCTAGGTGAGCAAACCAAGGAAAGGGAGTCAGCTAGCAATATTCTGCTACAATCTCCACTTCGGTTCCTTCTTTGGTTTCCCTCCATGATGGACCTGTAGCATGTAAGCCAATAAACCCTTGACTTCTCAAATTACGTTTGGCCAGTGCTTTATCACAGCAACAGAGAGCAAACTAAGACAGGGCTTGGTGTCAGGGACACGGGTGTGGCTATGACGGATCTGACCCTGTGGCTTTCCTGTCTCACACTGTTTCATGGGTGAAGGCGCAGAATTTTGGAGCTTTGAGCTAGAAAAGCCATTGAGGTGCGAGGAAGGAGAGGTAGGGTCTTAATATATGTACAGCGCTGGCTGCCCTGGAACTCACTGTGTAGACCAGGCTGGCTTCAACTCACACCTCCTGAGTGCAGGGAGTACAGGCAGAAGCCACCATGCCCAGTTTGTAATGTTTATGTGATATTTTTCATTAGCAGTGGAGGATATGGAGCCTGAAGTGGCCACTTTCTATAGCTGGGCAGGACTCCCAGTGAAGAGAAAATGGTGCTAACCTACCCACAAACTCTTTGATCCTAAGTGTGTCCTTTCTACAAGAACTGCATGGACAAAGACTGAGGGAATGACCAACCAATGACCAGCCCAACTTGAGAACCATGGCATGGGTAAGGACCTGACACTATTAATGATACTCTGTTATACTTGCAGACAGGAGCCTAGCATAATTGTCCTCTGAGAAGATCCACCCAGCAACTGACTGAAACAGATGCAGACAGCCACAGCCAAACATTGTATAGAGCTTGGGGAGTCTTTCAGAAGAGTTGGGGAAAGGACTGAGGGACCCGAAGGGGATAGGAACTCCTCAGGAAGACCAACAGAGTCAACTAACTTGGACCCTTGGAAGCTCCCAGAGACTGAACGACCAACCAAAGAACATCTTGGGATGTTCCCAACTGGAGCTGGGTCTTGCAGTGACTTGAGGTGCTAAGGGGGTTGGCTCCCCCTTCTTGGAGAAGGGGACATAGTGGAAGGGGCTTACAAGGGGGTGCTGGGAGAAAGGGGGCAGTTACTATAGAGATATAAAGTGAATAAATATATTAATGGAGAAAATAATATTCAAGAAAGGAAGAAAAGGGAGGGAGAGGGGAGAAGAGGAGAGGGAGGGGGAGGGAGAGGGACAGAGGGAAGAAAACTGGAATTTCTGGTAAGACAGCACCACTGAATCGAAACTTATGCTTTCCTGGGACAATTGATGCTGGTCAGCTGGAGCTAAAAACATCAGCTGTGATTAGTAAGACATCCAGCAACATGGAGGCAAAATCTTCCTCAAAGTACTTCCTTAGGATAACACGCAGAAGCCACAGTCCATTTGGGGTGGGGGTGGGGGGTTTGAAGGCTGCACATTAAGCTAGCAGCAGACTTTAGCAAACAATGTGGAAGTTTCTCTACATGATACTTTTTTTCCAGGCACGTTAGGGTCATAAAGAACAACTAAGCCTTGGCACAGCATAGCTGGGCTGGAGGCTAGGCTGGGGGTTGGGGGTTGGGGGGTGGGAAGATGTCATTGTCGAACCCCAAGATTCAAAGAGCAATGGAGGAAGTTTACTGTCTGTGGCAGGATTGGAGTCTTCCTGAAGACTTCCTGAAGGTGCAGCCCCAGTTACAGTAGAGACCTTAAACTGGAGATGCCAGGACTGTGGGAAGATAACCAAGAATAGTGGCAAGTGTTGAATGGAGTTGGCCTTAACCTATATGTCAAGCTGTATGTGCTGCAGAGGGCAGAGCCAAAGAAGAGGAGCTGCCCAAGTACTTTGGAACCCACGAGAGCCTGAGCCCCAGATGCCAGACACTAAACTATAAGATTTTAGAGCTACACTGTTGGATTTTGGTTTTCCTTAAGTGTGACTGTTCTTCTCTTTTCAAACAAGGAAGTATTTAGCTCGACTTTAATTTTACAGTAGTCCAAAATTAAGACTTTAAGCTTTTAAAGAGACTCACTCTCTTCTCATAGTCCCAACATTCACTGATTATGGAATGCTGACCCAATCACCCATGGAGCAGAGTAAGCTGTTTTCAGTGGACTGTCTTAGGCTGTACGTAAGACAGCACTATCTAGGAACGACAGTATCTTTGCTCCTCGTTACGTGTCTCACTCTTGTTTCCCAGCTTCTGGGAGAGGACATGTAAGCACAGTCTGACCAATCGTGGCATTTCATTACTCCCTGTCTCATCAAAAGCATCACAGCTATTAGAACTGACAAACTCAGACTCAGACTCAAACTCACTAGGAAGTTCTATAGACAGGGATAAGGAATTTTATCAGATCCTTCTATGGCACTGCTGTGGTGATATATATATATAATATTTTAACCTGATAATGAGACGTGGATAGTCCTCAACATTGCATGCTTACCTCCCTTCTCTTTGCTGATGGGTCACTTCCCTTGGGGGCACAGCAGAGAAGGTACCAAAACACTAATAGTGAGTATTTGCAGTGGGCTGTAGAAAACATAATCTGAGTGTGGACTGTAATTCTGTATGTCTGAAATGCTTTATGGTCAGCATGTGTTGCTTTGAAAAATTAAACAAATAAATGAAAGGAATATAAAGAAAAGTTAAGAAGTTAATAGGAGGAACACTTTATGGTGTTTGACCCTGTTACATTTTCACGAGACACTGAAGGATGCACACATGGGATAAACTGATGCCAGAAAATTCACAGAGGAGCGTTTTCACCTGCTCGTCACTCCTGTGGTAATCGTTGTCTTCTTCCTGCTTCTCTTCTGCTGTCTCTTTATTTGAATTGTCGTCTGCTTTGGTTTCACCTTTTAGCACAAACAGAAAATGTTGTAAAGGTTGAAATATCTCTGATCCAATATTCAAAAGTTCTAGTATATAAGACTTTTTGAGGTGTAAGTGGAAACTGTCATAAAAGGCAGAATTAAAATATTATATGCGACTTTTCCAAAATGGGGGAAAAACCCAATTCAGAAATACTTCTGGCTCCAAGCATTTTGGACAAGCAAAGCCTGTATGAAGACACCATATTATAATATTTGTAAAACCTGGCAGTATACTAAAGATGATGTTGACATTTGCTCTACTGAAAGCAGACATACAGGCAGCTCAGTGATTGCCATCAAAACCATTCTTCGTGTTTGTTGAGGAGCTAAGGGACTCTGGGGTACGAGGGAGGCCCTGTAGCTACAGCTGGATGAGGCAGGCTTTGGATTATGTGTCTTTGTGTGTCTTAGGGGGCTCAGAAGATGGGGAAAGTGACCAAAATTGGTAAGGACAGCAGAGATAAGCCCCCGGACCACGCGGCACTCACCATAGCAGCCTACTTCTCTAAGAAGCCTGGCTCATGGACCTTCTGGACATATACTCAGGACAGATTCCCACTTCCATCCCCCGTACCCACTCCCACCCAGCTTAGTCTGGCTCCCACTGGGATCTAGGCACCAACTTTCCTTAGGCTGTTAAGCATATACAGGGTGATCTTAATATTTCTCAGGAACTTATATGGTTCCACTAGCAAAGTGCCAGTACTTAAAGATTTGAATAATTTATTAAATGCTGACTTAAAAGCACCAATTAACTTTACGCTCAAATCCAACTGGCATTTGATTTTTTATTATAAAGCAAACAAAGTTAGAATCTTAAGAATATCCACTTTCCACATTTTTTCCTTAGGCCCTCTATCCAATTCTGTTCTCTTCCACGTGACTCCCAGGCATTTTCTAGTATCTCTTGTACTCTAACAGGTCCAGCTATTGGGGTGATGAAGAACCTTTTCAGCAACCATCAGAAAATGGTTACTTTCTAGAAAAACCACCAAAGGCAAATTGCTCTGTGAGGGAAAGCTTGATAACCCTGAATTGCATGGTGGCCTGATGCAGCTACTCACCATTGCGGGGATCTAAGTGCTGTTTTGCTGAGCACGCCTCCCCCTTGATGTCACCTGGTACCTCCATGCCCAGTTTGTGATAGAATTCCCTCTGTTTCCTCATTTCCGCTATTAAGAATGGAGACAATTTTAATATTAAGTAGGAAAGGACTTAAATAGTAAAACTGCTCACTAACATCACATGATGAAACTTGCAGATCAGATGATGAATCTGAAGGATGCTACTAGTCAGAAAACAAGCACAGGTCTGGATGGGAACCTTAATGACCACGCTGCAGGTATTCAAGAACACTGAGACAGGACTCAGGTGTGAAGAACTGGTGCAACAAGACAGGCTCTGGAGCTGTAGGGCTACTGCTCAGCACTATGACCTAACCTCCTCCGCCCTCTAGGATGGGTGATTCATCACCCGGAGCAGGACAGATCCTAGGGAGACAGTTTGAGAGGCTCATCAGAGTATAACAGAACCTGAGGAGGTGGCTCAGGTGACCCTTCACACATCATCATTGACAATGTGGCTGCTAGTAAAGTCCTATAATCCACATAGCTATCCAGAGCTTCAGATCACTGTGTTTCTAGGGATCATCAGTCAATAAAGCAGCAATGATCGGTCCTTAGATTGTCAGCATACCCCCACTTGCTAGACCAAGCTGATACCTTGTACATAGAGGAAACAATCAATTACATGAGATGAAATAGCTTCTGACTTAAACAGCAAAAATTCCCATCCATGAGACTAACATTCAGACCCAAATAATATGCACCAGATCCTGGCCATTGCTCAGAATATACAGATGGCAAAAGAAGCTTAAAATGATTTATTCAAACCAAAAAAATCTATAAGTTATTCTGCAAAAGATACTTTACACATAGTGAAACAAGAAATGCTTCATTAAACTTTTTTTTTTGGACATAGGGTTACTAGCTGGCCTGGAACTCATTGTGTAAACCAGGCTAATCCCATTTTGCCTCCTGAAAGCTGAGATTAAAAGCATGTGCCATCATGCCTGGCCTTATTAAACTTTTTAGCTGCACATCTGTATTTTCCTATAGACCTGGAACCCTGAACAGATGCTTTGCAAACCCTGACTGTACAAGTATGAGGATGTATAAGCTGTGTATCTGATCAGACGAGGAGCCCTTCTACAGCAGAAGGAAGACGAGCTCAACCAAAAAGATAGCAAAAGTATCAGCTAGAGATGTCCTTGGGCCAGAGAGATGATTCAGTGGTTAAAGATGCCTGCCACCAAGCCTGACAATCTGAGTTCGATACTGTGACCCACACGTGGGAGGAGAGAACTGATTCTTGTAAGTTGTCCCCTGACTTATATATCCAACTACAGTACATTTACCAGGGCACACATGCATCCCCACATGTACACATACATACACAAAATAAATAAATGAAGAAAGAGAGGTTCCCATATACAACCGTATGAAAAGTCGCCCTAAAACCAGAGTATGTTTTGTTTCTGACAAAGGGAAATCACCCAAAGTGGCCTCAAAAACAGCTGTGACCTGAACACCTAAAGCCCAGAGATCAACGATAAGGAACTGACCAAAGGCAGAAATAACTCAGCTTCCAACACCACGATTACTGCCTACTTCCTTAACTTTCACTTATCATAAAAAAGGATAAGAAAAATAACTCTAGTGTATGGTTAAATCAAATGTCTCCTGAAGGCCCATGTTTAAGGTTGCCAACTATGGGGCTCTTGGGAGGTGACTGGATGAGGAAAGTCCTAACTTCTGAGGATGGTCTGATGACATTCCTGGAGGGTGTTGAAGGCAGGGCCTAGCTGCAGAAAGTAGGTCCCTACATGCTTCTGGAGAGTAATTGCTCCTAATCCTTGTCTGCTTTTATTCCTCTGTTTCCTGGCCACCATGATGTAAGCAACTTTGCTCTGCCATAACCTTCCACCATGATCTTCTTCTGCTTCACCATGACCCACAAATAATAGAACCCGATGACCATAGACTTAAAATCCTAAAACTATATGACAAAATCACTTCTTAAGGTTGTTTGTCACAGGGGAAAAAAAAGTCTAATATGCCCAAGATCAGGTATATACAGATACAGAAACACTGCCAAGAATGTTTTATTAATCCAGGCCTATTAGTCCCAGCAGTTCGAAGGCAGATGCAGGTGGTTATCAATGAGTTCAAGGCCAGCCAAAGCTGGACAGTTAGACCCTATCAAAAAACAAACAAACAAACAAACAAACAAAAAACCCCACTAAAACAAACAGATACGGAAACATTAATTTGAATTGTTTTGGTATCATATATCTAAATCTATCTAAAATACATTAAAATTTAGCCAACGGTAGTAATCTATTCTAAAGGCAAGCAGGTCAATGTATAAGGATGTAAAAGAATCATAAACAACTTAACTGCTGCATAACACTTGGAGCTGAGCCATATAAATGTGGTCTAAAATACATGGTCTCCTCTGTTCAACAGATATTCCTACAGAGGACATGAATATTTCAGCACTGTCCAGAATCAAAAGGCAAAGTAAATCCAACAGGTGCATCCTGGGACCAGAGTAGGGCCACTTACCCAAGGAATCTTAAGCAGCCATTGTAAAAGGTGCATGTGGCAAGGAGTGTGTGCCATGATGCAGTTATGGAAGAGACAGACTGTAAAGCACAACTGACTCAGGCTCTATCAGTGTAATGTCCAAACACTCAAAAAAGAAGAAAAAGAAAAAAAAGAAAAGAAGCCACAAGATTCTCTTGGGATTTAGATACAGAACATCATCTGGGACTGTACAGGCATTCCCAATGACAACACTCTGCCAATGAGTCGACCTGAATTAGGTGTGTCTGCTGGGCCCACAGTGGGTGCAATCCATTGGGGAAAAGGCTGAGTTACACACATTAACAGCAAACCAGATTCTTTGTACACCAGCCCCACTCAGCATCAAGCTCCGGCTGGCTACAGGTTTTCTAAGTAAAGAAGCAAAGCAAACCTAAAGCTCTGTGACCAGAGGGCAAAACTGAGATGCTGATACAACTCAGTAACAAGAGAGAAGCAAATTTCCATAGCTTATTACAGATGAAATTCAAAATTCAGTAACAAGGGACTGGAGATAGACTGGGACTCTTTGCAGTTCAGCCACAGAGCACTTGTCAATCAAAATACAGTAATGACAATGAAGTATGTTCTTTGTAATGAAAGCCTACTGATAAGAAGAATGAAATCCTTTTTAGGGGGAAACACTTATTCAGCTGTGGTTAAAAGTTACTGCTTAAGTTTCTCACTCCATCTCTTTGACTCAAGGACAATACTCAAGGTAGTTTTCCCCTGGAAATCCACTGGCTATGCTAGCCAGAGAAACATGTAGGCAATCTTCACTCTCCCTGCCAGCCTCCAATTCCAATTCTGAAGTCTCATCCCCAACTCCATAGCAGAACACCTGCAGGGGCCTGTCTTCCTCTCTTCTCCCATTCACTGCGGATTCTACAGATCCCCACCGCAGACCCAGCCTTCCTCTTGTGAACCCTCCCAGCACAACTCCCCTGCCACTTCTAGTTCTACCCAGGAACCCCCAGTGGTCACACCTGACAAGGACTCAGAAGCACTCCCTACTAGGAAACCCACAGCCAACACACATCCTTAAGATCTACAGAGAGAAACAGAAATTAAATAAATAAATAAATAAATAAATAAATAAGATGGAAAACCTACTTAACAAAGACAAGACTAGATGTCAACACCTAAAATTGTAATTATTCCAAATCCAGATACACCTAGACATAAGCATAAAAACAGTAATTTCTATCTTGACTTATTTTTTTATGCAGTAATGAGTTATGCAGTTTCCATGAGTTTGTAAGCTCTCTGTTGTTTCTATTGTTGATGTCCAGATTTAATCCATAGTGATCAAATAGGACACTATATCTCCAAAAGCCCAACAATCCTACTATAGTAGGCCTTGAGAAATGCTGAAGCACAGACAAGGATTTCAAAATAGCCTTTATGAGTATGCTCAACAATCTTAAAGATGATATGAATAAATCTATTAATGAAATCTGTGACAATACAAACAAATGGTAGGATGAAATGCAGAGAACTGTTCAAGACATGAGAGCAGAAAAAAAACCCAAACTGAGGGAGCTGGAAATGAAATATTTAGAAGCAGGAACCTCAAAGGGAAGCCTCACCAACAGAATATAAGAGGTGGAAGAGAGAACCTCAGGCACTGAAGACGAGAAGTGGATACCTTGGCCAAAGAAAATTTAAACTGAAAAAAAAAAAACAAAAAACAAAAACAAAACCTCTAGGCATAAAACATCCAGGAAATCTGGGATACCATGAAAAGACCAAATCTACATTTAATAGGAATAGAAGAAGAAACCCAGGTCAAATGCACAGAAAATATTTTTAACAAAATCATAGAAGAAATTTCTCTAAACCCAAAGAAGGAGGTGCCTATCCAAGGTAAAAGAAGCATATAGAAAGAACATCAAATAGACTGGATGAGAAAAGAAATTCTCCATGACACACAATAATCAAAATACTAAACATACAGAACAAAGAAAGAATATAAAAAGCTACAAGGGAAAAGTGATCAAGTAACATATAAAGACAGAACCATTAGAATAACACCTGACTACTTAACAGAGGATCTAAAAGTCAGAAGGGCTCAGTTCTACAAACTCTCAGGAGATTAGACAGACTACAATACCCAGCAAAACTTTAAATCACAAGAAATAATTCAATCAAAAGATAGTCCACAATAAAATCAAATTTAAGCAGAATCTATTGTCTATAAACCCAGCTCTTCAGAAGACAATAGAAAAACTTTCAACCTGAAGAAGTTAACCACACTGAAGAAAGCATATAGAATATAAAATCTCAGACCAGCAAATTGGGGTTGGGGTGGACCAACCCACACCACAACAAAATAACAGGAATCAATAAACACTGCTCATTAATAACTCTCAACATCAATGGCTTCAATTGATGTGTCCAATAAAGACACAGATTTAAAAAAAAAAACAAAAAACAACAACAACAACAACAACAAAACCAGGACCATTCCTTTTGCTGCAACAAAGAAATATACCTTAACATCAAAGACAGACATCAGCTCAGAGTAAAAGGCTGGGAAGATATTCCAAGCAAATGGATCCAATAAAACAAGCCAATGTAGCCAATAAATAGACTTCAAACCGAAACTATCCAAAGAGACAGGGGAAAATAATAGAGACTCATCAAAGGAAAAGTCCACCAAGAGGTTATTACAATCCTTAACATCTATGTGATAAATATAAGGCATCATAAAAGAAACACCAGTACAGCTAAAATCACACGCTGACCCTCACAGTGAGAATGAGTAATTTCAATACCCTAATCTCATTCAGAGAAAAACTAAAAAGAAACGCTGGAGCTAACAAATGTTGTAAATCAAACAGACCTAACAGACATTTACAGAACATTTTACCCAAACACAAATGAATGTATCTTCTCAGTACCTCTAAAATTGACCACATATTTGGACACAAAGCAAGTCTCAACAGATACAAGAAAACTGAAATAACCCCCTGCATCCTGTCTGACCACCGTGAATTAAAGCTGGATATCAACAACAACGGAAACAGCAGAGAGTTTACAAATTCAT
Source organism: Rhynchomys soricoides (assembly GCA_019843965.1). Classification (NCBI taxonomy): domain Eukaryota; kingdom Metazoa; phylum Chordata; class Mammalia; order Rodentia; family Muridae; genus Rhynchomys; species Rhynchomys soricoides. Next base: position 11,567,266 of record JADRCH010000035.1, on the reverse strand, counting down.
GGAAACTCGACAACTCACTACTGAATGAAGACTGGGCCAACACAGAAATTAAAAACATTTTATAATTGAGTGAAAATGAAAATACAACATACCCAAACTTAAGTGATACAATGAAGGTGATTTTAAGAGGCAAGTCCATAGTACTAAGTGACTATGTTAAAAATCTGGAGATTTCATATTAACTTAATGGCATACCAGAAAGCTCTAGAACAAGAAGGATTAATATCCAAAAGGAGTAGATGGCAAGAAATAATCAAACTGAGGGCTGAAATCAATAAAATAAAATACAATAAAAAACAAATAAAAATACAGTACAAAAAAATAAATGAAACAAGGAGTTGGTTCTTTGACAAACCCTTGGTCAAATTAACAGAGAGAGAAGATTCAAATTAACAAAATTAGATATGAAAAGTGGGACATAACAACAAATACCAAGGAAATGCTGAGAATCATAAGACATACTTTAAAAACCTATACTGTACCAAATTGGGAAAAAAAATTTTAATGAGATAATTTTCTTGATATATACCATCTATCAAAGTCAAATCGAGATCAGATAAACAGTTTAAATAAACATATAAACCATAGTGTAATAGATGCAGTCATTAAAATCTACTCCTTCCCCCCCATCTCAGGGCCAAATGGTTTTAGCACAAAATTCTACCAGACTTTCAAGGAAGAGTTAACACCAATACTCTCTTCAAATTTATGAGGCTACAGTTACCCAGATACGTAAGCCACATAAAAACCCAACAAAGAATATTACAGACCAGCTTCCCTTATGAACATGCAAAGTTTCTCAATAAAATACTTGCAAACCAAATTAAAAACCTATCAAAAGGACCATCTACCATGATCAAGTAGGCTTCATCCCAGAGAGGTACAGGAATGGTTCAACACAAAACCACATGATCATCTCATAAGATGCAGAAAAGTCTTCTGACAAAATCCAATGCCCTTTCATGACAAAAATCCGGGAGAGGCTAGGGATACAAGGGGCATACCTCAACATAATAGAGGTGATTTATAGCAAGCCCACAGCCAATGTCAACCTAAACAAAGAGAAACTCAAAACACTCCTACTAAAACCAGGAACAAGACAAGGCTGTCCACTCTCCATATCTACTCAGAGCATACAATACATGAAGTCTTAGCTCGAGCAATTAGACAACTGAAGGAGATCAAGGGGACACAAACGGGAAGGAAGAAGTCAAAGTATCTTTATTTGCAGATGATATGATTTTATATATAAATGACCTTAAAAGCTCCTCCCAGAAACTCCTATAGCTGACACTTTCAGCAAAGTAACAGGATACAAAATTAACAAAATCATTGATCACAGCATACAGGAATCTTCATGTATTTGGCTATACACTTATAAAATTCTATTGCAAATGCTTCTGAAGATCTCATCATCTTATCTCCAAGTATTCTCTGTTGTTTCCTAAGACTAACAGAGCCTCTGTGTCACAGGAAGACAATGGAGAATCTAGAACTACGACATGTGGGAAATGAGGATGCTGCTGAGGAAAGGGTCTGGGTCCAAGAGCCAAAACCCCAGCTATGAGCTCAAGCTGAGCATCGTTTCAACTCACCTTCCTGGAGGCCCGGCACTAGCTTGTAAACAATGTCCTGCATGGTTCTGTCATGACTGCAAAAGAGGGGGTGGGGGGGAAAATCAGCCAATGTAAATACTATAATTATTTACATCCTAGTTTGCAATGAAAACCACGTACTAAAATATATCTAGGCCTTGAACTGATGCACCATTTAATTTAGGTTCCAGCTATTTGGGATGAGAAGGTCACTCTGGGAACAGTGCCCTGACCCCCAGTCTGTTGAACAAAGGGTTAGACTCAACTTGTTGAACACAGGCAAACACAAAAGTGCAGAACTACGTTATCTACCTAGGGCCCTATTATAGTTTGCTACTTTTAAGCATTCAGTATAATTATGTCAACTATATAATTATATTCTCAATTAAAGTGTTAGAGAATTTCTTAATCTTCAAAACCATTTTAACTTCTAATCCTTACTCTATAAGCCTGCATGAATCCAGTAACTAACCAATGATTACACTTCAACAAATGCACAGGAATCTAGCCACCCTGGGCTCAGTCATGGGTAAGTCCTAGCGTAACTGCAGCCATCTGACATCACTCACTGTATGCACCAACTTCTGGAAGCTCTTGGCTGTGAGGCCCAACTATGTATTATATGAGTCACACAGAGCTCCAGCCCTTCTTGCCACTATCCACACAAAGGAATATGGTCCATACCTAGACCAGGATGCATGCACTCAGGTGCAAATTTGGACTTTGTACACTGGAGCCTGTGCTGATTGGTTTTTGCCAACTTGGCATAAACTAGGATCACCTGGGAGAGGGAACCTCAATTGAAGAATTGCCCCTATCAGACTGGGTCTGTGGCCAAGGGTGGTGGTGTAGTCTTAATTAGTGATTGATATTGGAGAGCCCAACCTATTATATGCAGTGTCAGTCCTGAGCAGATGATCAAAAATTGTACGAGAAATCAGGGTGAGCAGGCTATGGAAAGTAAGCTAGTAAGAGCCTTTTCTCTATGGTTCTACTTCAGTTCCTGCCCTGATTCTTACAGTGATGAACTGTTACCTGGAAGTATAAGCCAAATAAACCCTCTCCTCCCCAAACTGGTTTTGGTTAGTGTTTTACCACAGGAACAGACAAGCAAACTATGACAAGACCTTTGATGACCTTGACATCTACCATGCCCACCTAATTTTTGCTGGAACTCATAGGTCAAGACCAGAACTCCAACACTTGGGTACCAGGCAATAATGCCAGGCTCTGTCTACCTTGGGAGCCCAGTAAGAAGGCTAGGAAATGGTGGTAAGTGGGACACATAACACAGGGTACTTTTTGAATGAAAGTTTCTCAAGATGGAGCTGTTTCTTCAAAATGAACATGCTCACACTCTAGGCTGACCATGGCATTTTCAATATTCTCTGCAAGGTTTCTACCACCGGCTTAGACCATCTCTGCCAGTCCTGGTTGCCCATCTTTCCACCCTAAATCCTGAAAGTAAACTGAAGCCAATAAAACCTCTTTTACATAATACCAATGGGCCCACAGGTGTTCTCACCTTGCCCTGTAAGTAGAGAATCAGGCAAGAGGTGGGGGCAGAGGTGAAGCCAAGTCAGGAGCAGAAGATGGCACCAGCAGAAGTACAACCCTAGACTATTTCAAATGGAACCCAGACACTGCCAGTGAGAGAGGGGGCTAAGAAAGTTGGAGCTATGACAATCAAGCAGAAAGCTTGCCTGCATTCACAAAGCTCCTGGTTTGATCCCCAGCATCCCATAAATGGGGTGCAGTAGAACACGCTATAATCTCAGCACTTGCACAAAAGCAAGAGGATGAGAAGTTCAAGGTTACACAAAACCCTGTATCAATGAAACCAGAGATGCTAAGAGCCTCTCTTAGGTCAAGGGTGTATAGCAGGTAATAACTGCTATACACCTAACCCTAACCCTAACCCTAACCCTAACCCTAACCCTGAGTGTTGTGACATACATGGCTCATAATGTATGTCACAACACTCAGGCCTAGACACCACCCTGCTTCCTTCACTTATCCAACACCTGGTCCACTGTTGTGCCCCTCCCCCAGTTCTCTCCTGTGTTTGCATGGCAATCTAAGCTTCCATGAGAGGGTCTGCCCACAAGACAGCTCTTTTGTGTTCTGCCTCCCATTCCCAGCCCCAAGGAAGCCTCCTCACCGTTCCTGTCAGCCATTCAAATAGGGAACCTGCTTCTGAGCTCTACAGAAGTGCATACCAGAAAGAAAGCAGGTGACACAGCTTGTGCTGTCATGAGGCTCATGAAGACAGAAAAATCAGGACAGAGCCCTAAGACAGGTGGTATCACAAGGAAGTCCCAACAGAGAGTTGATGTATGTATGGGAAGGCTTAGGCATAACTATGGTAGTGGGCTGAGGTGTGCCTAGAGACACCATGGTGACAGAATTGAAAACCTACCACTGTACAACACTGGCCAGAACATAAGAGCCCAGGAACTTGGTTCAAGAGCCAATGGGAATATGAACAGAAGTTCCCTAAAACAGAAGTCATCCACCCACTCCACAGATGGGACACTGGCAAGGACTCGGGACAGTACTAAACACCAAGAGCTGCTAGATATGTCCGTATGGCCACCACACAGGCCTTATGCAGAGACTGTGTGAGAAAAGATGATTTGGCAATGAAGTTAGGAACACAGAAAACATACTCTCATCTCAGTACAGGAAGTAGAAACAGTGACACTGATAGTGTTGTCTAGAAGCCTGGAGGGGCTTCCAAGGTCCAACAACTCAACTTGAACTGCTACTGCTCCCAGTTGGACATGTGACTTCAAGCTGTGCATTCTTTCTTTTAGTTCATCTTCTCTCTGATTCCCTCCATGCCATATGTATCTGTGATTTTATTTCCTCCCGAGAGAGTGGTTCTTGAAGTCAGAAATTCCACTTACAGGCCCTTGCTTCTTTGGCTGAAGTTCCAGCCTAGAGGCAAGTTACTACTCTAAAGAAAGGTAGGTCTGGGTCTCTTTCACTTCAAACTTTCAGTTTAAGAAAACTTGTAAGATTCCACTTGTTCTCATGGTCCCCTAGGGCAAGTGCTGCTGGATATCCACTGCCATGGCCCTGGTCACCTGCAATGTAGTATCTGGTGACTAAGAACAAGGTGGCCACTACCATGCAGATGTATGGACACCATTGTCAGGGAGCACCAGCCCATGTTCTTACTCACCCAATATACTGTAATGGGTGGCTCTGATGGATCACGATCCTGCAGGTGGGGCAGGTATTATTCTCCTCCAGATACTTCACCAGGCAGCTCCTGCAGACTATCCAAAGGGAGAGGATGATAGCAACCCAGAAGAAAGGTTCTAGTTGATACCATGGCCAGCCAACTCCAAGATGGCTAAGAGGACACTTTCATAAACAACCTCCTTTACATAGTTCCTGACCTCTGAGAAGGGAGTCCCCTTGGGTTGCGCTATGCCATTACCATCAGTTACACAGCCCTAGCCTAGAAACTAATGGGGAAGAAACATCAAAGAGCGGTTAAGTCACTAAGTGGTAAGAGCATGAGAATATAACTAATACTTTTAAAACATCTGTCAGCCTAAATGACTAACGGAAAATTGTACCATCAATTTCTAACAACTAATCCCATCCTAAAAACTCTTCAAAAGTGGAAAACATTTTCAAAAATGGAAAATGTACAGGAAGGAGATTATAGATTGTTGTGGGTTCCACTTCAGTGCCTCTCAGTGCTCACTAGATGCTCGTTCTCAGCACTCATGCCCCCAGGTGATCCATATAGAACACCGACTTCCAGTGACAGAGAAAATAAGAAAATTAATCTTAGGGGGCTGGAGAAATGGCTTGGTGGTTAAAAGCACTTAGGTGCTGTTGCAGAGGACCTAGGTTTGGCTTCTAGCACTCACATGGTGGTTCAAACTCTAGTTCCACAGGATTCAACACTTTCTTCTGGCTTCTGCCAGCACTGCAAGTATGTGGAGCATATACATACATGCCAGCTAAGCACTCAAAGATTTAAAAAACAAAACAAAACAAAACAAAAACATAAAACAACAAACACCCTGCATAGGTCCAGGCCTGATAGGCAGAATAAGTAAACATGCAATGGGCACCGCACACTGACCCTTGAAATCTCACAGATGTTTGATTGTTCAAAAGAAACAACTTCACTTGAAGTCTGAGAGCACAAGCATCACCAGTGGCGGATTTGACTGACAGACCAACAACAACAAAAAACAGTAGTTTTCCTTTGCTCAGCTTTCATGAGAGAGAAACCACCCTCCAGGAAGTTACCCACAGCATCCGGAGTTTAAGGAAAACTTTCCAATCCCCATTCAAGATCTTTGTTCTTCTCTTGGCCCCGTTGCCCTTGTGCCAGGCTAAAGCCCTAAGGAGTGTGCTAGAGCAGTCGCCCATTCAGATCAGAATAGAACTAGCTGTACTCACATGTGTGCAAACACTCAGTCACTGTGGTTGCATCAATGAGGTAGCCGCTGCACAGGCGGCAGGTGATGTGGGCATTTATGTCCCAGAGTTTAATCTTCCTGGTCAACATCTTTGGCTTCTGCAAGAAAAATACACTGAGGTAACTGTGATGACTAATCTGGGTTGTCAAACTAGCTACATCTAGAATTAAATAAAACCCAAGTGGCTGAGATATACCTGTGAGTAATTTTTTTTTCCTTAAATAATTTGAAGTGGGAAGACTCAGTTTTAATCTGGATCTTTTGAGGTAGGAAGATATACCTTTAATCCCCATCTTTTGAGACAAGAAGGTTACTCTGAGCCGCAAAAAGACATGGAAGAAAGCCTACTCTTTGTCTGCTTGTTCTAGCTGACAAGTCTGTCCCTTCACTGGCACTGGAGTCTACTTCTTTGGGATGTCAGTGTATACTGAAGACCAGCAGAGCCAGCCAGCACCGCGGACTATAAACAACTACTGGATTTTCTGTTGGGAGACAGCTATTGTTGAACTAGCTGGACTATAGCCTGTAATGAATTCCACCACCACCCCTCCTTCTCCCTCTCAATCTGTTCTGTTTCTCTAGAACGATATTACACGAGATGTTCCCTTCCTAGCTTGCCTTTCCTATATCCATAGATGTAGTAGTTAACCTACTGCATCCCAGCCTTTCTGTTGCACACGTGGCCCATCCATCCCATCCCATCTCACCATATTATTGAACAGTGACCTGCCTCAGACCTCAATGGTAAGTGAAGTTTGAACCTCAACTCAAGGGACTACCACTAGCCACTACAGAGTCTACCAAGAAGATACAGAGCCCCAAAGGAGGTTATACTGGATCCAACCTAATCACCAGCTACTTTGACGTGAACCTACCAGCTGATATTTGGGTCCAGTCCCACTTCAGGAATTTAGCCATCCTCATCTTTGTATTTTTTTGTGAGAGAGAACAGTTCAATGTCCACTCAGTGCCTGAGGAAACTAATTTATGAGACATCCATCACCAAGTCACCCCCTAGATCTCGCTTTGCTCTAGGCTCACTAAGTGCCTTTTAGACATTATCCTCAGGGCTGAGCATGCAGGCCAAACAGCCCCGACAAAGTCCATCCTGATCATAGTACTACTTCTAACCAAGTACCTCCCCTAGGCAACTGACGGATCAATACCACACACCTACCCCACCCTGAATTAATGGTACTCTAGGGAGTATGCAGAGAGTATAAAGAGGGCCAAATTCTTCACTCATAAGACAGAGCCCAGACCTCCCTCCCCTAGATGGCAGGGCCCCTTAGAAGAACCCAGACCTCACCTCCTCTGGATGTCTGCGTGTCCTTCCTCACTCGGTGGCATGGAGGCTTCAGGCCACCAAGTGGATGCAATGACCCCTCCTTATTCTGAGTTCTGGCTGGCTTCTGCACCTTCCTTCTGCCCCTTGTTCCTTTTCCATTTTCTAGCACAGAGACAGCACTGTTACTTCAAAGCACACTGACACCAGTCCTGCACACAATCCCACATTAAACCCTTACTACATCTTAGATAAGTTCTACATATTAAATATTAAATCATGGGACAGAGCCCACAGGAAATGCTGGAAGACAATCAAGAAGCACAAATAACTCCAATGATAGTTGCTAGAGAACAAACTTCAAGGAAATATGAGGTGGCCACCATGCTGAGTCACGGGTAGCCTCAGCTGCACTTACCTGTGAATGATAGTCTGGAATCGGGGCTACATTGTGAAGTCTGTGGAGAAGCAGAAACAGGTGTCACCATGAGAGGATCGTGTCTCGCCCACTACCCTCTAGCAACTCTCGAGGATTGTAAGGTTAAACGTGTCTGCTTATTTACTTGCTTTAAGTCACCAAGTAAGAATGATAGTAAAGGCACCTCTGCGGAGACACCTCCCAGATTTCCTGAGCCCTGGCCTAATCCAGAGCAAATACATAGCTAATGGTGTAAGGGAAAGAGAAGGTGGCCCCACTACTTGCTTTAGGGCCCTAGAGGCAGGATGGGGTGTCTGTAGAAGCTCCAGGTAACAGTGGATCTCAGGGGTGACCTGAGAAACCTCACGAGGATGATGAACAGCACTTTGTTGCTCACTTAATTTGATACCTGCAATGTCTACATCCTCACACCCAGACTAAATCATTCTCTCTCCTAGTCACAGACTTGCCACCTACTCAATGAATATGCCCTGGGCCCACGTGGGCACTGTACCATGCTAAGGTCACTGGACTAAGGCAAATGAGCCAGGTATTCATGCCAGGATATGGAGATGGGCAGCAGCTGGAGAAATCCTGATATAGTGATCTGGAACCTCCCAAGAATAACTATGCAGGCATTCTGCTTCTTGACTAAGGTGCTCTGAGGGGTCCTAGGATCCTGGCTGTGGATTCCTTGGTACCGCTCTTGAGTTCAGGGTTTTTCCATGTGGGAACAGGCATTGCTGGCAAAGAGCTTGGTATGGTGCCTATAGTCTAACTAGAACAATACCAAGACTGCAGGTATTTGTAGTTTAAGGACTAATTCCATACAACCTGAAGGCGGTGTACACTAACATGTGCCTAAATGAACTTTGTCTTAAATGCAACTCAGATAATTTCACCTTTAAAAAACTTTTTAAAACTTCATTTCAAAGAATTTTTGATTTCTGTCTTTCTGTCTGTGGGAATGTGTATAATGTGTGTATAGGTGCCTACAGAGGCCAGAAGAAGGAATTGGATCCCCTGAAGTTGCAGTCACAGGCTATTATGAACTGCTTGATGGGGTGCTAAGAAAGCCACTTGGGTCCCCGGGAGAACAAGTGTGCACTCTTAACCGCTAGGCCTTCTCTCCAGCGTCCGAACTACATTTGTTTACTGACTAATAAACCCAGGAGACTCGTACTAAATGAGGAAGGGAAATGGGAAGGTAGAAAGGAATATGTCCTATCAGATAAACCAAGGGAGGACTGACAGACATGTCAGAAACATTTAGAGGAAGAGGGAAAGTCAACTCAAGGCCAGGTCTGTCTTAAACTAGTCCCTGCCTAGTATGGAGGCCACAAACCACTTGAAATTGCTGTCCCTTGAAACTTGGTGGCTCCTGTGACAGGAGAACCAGAGTGTATCTATCATTCATTCATTCATTGCTTTGAAATAGGGTTCCACTATGTAGTCTCTAAAACTCCCTGTGGAACCCAGGCTGACTTTAAAGTTGCAGTGATTCCCTTGCCTCAGCCTCAAGTGTTGGCTTTCTAATCATATTTAATTCCAGGGCTTGGATTGAAGTTGTGTGCCACCATACCTGGTTTACATGTAATTTTTTTAATATGACATTTATATGAAATGGATAAATTCCTAGGAGGGAAAAACTAAATTGAGACTAGTAAGGAAAACCCAAAAGATTCTCTATTATAGGAACTGAGTAGTAGTCACAAAAGTTTCTCCAGTTAAGACTCTGGCTCTCTAAGCCTACCACATCTGAGGGCAAAGCACCCTTTTAGCTGGCAAAAGTACTTAGAGCTGGAACACGCTTTGTCTATCCTGCACCAGGTCCCAAGTTCAGATTCCCAGTACCATCTTGCACAGCTAAAGAAGGAATCTCTAACTCCTTTTATGAAAATAACTACTAGCCATACACCAAACTCTAGCAAGACGAGATCTGGAAGTAAACTAACAGACCTGCCTGACCCTAAGCAGAGCATCTACCACCCTCATCAGTCAGTATACAAAGGGAGAGTCACTCAGGACCGAGTTAGGTATATCCAGGAATACAGGCAGGCAGCAGTGCGAGTAAAACATCCCTTATGCCAAAAGGTAAAAGTAGAACAGCGTACACGCTTCCCAAAGACATGTACAAATTATTTGATAAATCACCCAATGTTATATTCAGAAATCCTAAACGGCTGTAAGGAAATAACCTTATTGAAGGAGACACTAACACATGACTCAAGAACTCAGAAGTGAACAATTACAGCTCCATGCACAGTCTCAGATGGAGGTGACCGGGATGCCCATCAGCAGGCAGCCCATGAGAAGATAGGCCCTCACACAACAGCCTTTCCTCAGCAGTTAGGAAAATGGTGCTCCAAGCTGTGCAGGGCTCCTTGTAGGAGAAGAAAACTGCCCAGAAGGAACATAACAGTGCCATTCTCATGGGACACAAAATTCCAGAAGGGTGAACTGCCTGCTATGGACCAGCCATGCCCAAAATACTACTTGGATTTTTAGGGAGAAACTTTGCCCACTTCTGCTCTAGGTAATGAAAAGAGATTCACTAAGGAGAAAATCCAAATTACATTAAGTGAATTTCAGCTGATCAACCTTATTACTAACAGGAAGTATAAATTAAAAACCCAGTGAGACTTCCTTGGAGACAATGGAGTGTGCTGGTGAGCAGTAGGCCATGTACCAAGTGTCATGAATGTACAGCAAGAAGGGGAAAGGTTGATATTCTGGGGTAAAGGCAACAATACACCCTGCCAAATTCTTTTCTGGAGGCTCCAGCACTCAAAAACCAGCTAAGTCTCGGAACCCCCACCATATCCATGTGGCTAAATGGCCAGCCTGGTGTCCTCGCCAAGTCAGCTAAGAATCACCTATTTTTATTGCTGGTTACATTGCACATCATCACATCTGTGGTTGCAAGAGCAGACAAGCATGTGGACACGGCAAACCATAACAACAGTGAGGTCGAAACTACTATGCATGCATGCATGCAGGCAGGCAGGCAGGCAGGCAGACAGGCGGGCAAAGAGGTTGGTCACTAATCTTCATCTACAGCAGACTGGGAGCTGTGTGCTATATTCCCAAAGACTGACATGCCCTATGCACCCTTATGAATAAGGGAATGGGACAACAGGGAATTCATATTTCTATAAGCAAGTAGAATAGAGTCCTTGCTATGGCAAGCCTGGACCCAAAACACTTCTGCCCATTCTGCACATGGACTTGCTTGTAGATTCCACCCAACAGCCTCCCCAGGGTGGGGTTCGCATGCCCTAACTTTAGTTAACACCTAGTTGTCATAATCTCAATTTATCTCAGCTTTGTGATATGCAGAAACTTGGATGATAATTAAAGCTGAAAAATACGGCCCATAAGATAGTTCTACACATAAAGAACTACATATGCCTGCTGCCAAGCCTGAATGTCATGAACTTGATCTTTGGGACCTACATTGCAGGAGAAAACCAATTTTCAAAAGCTGACTTCCAACCCCCACACATATGCTGTAGCATGCCTGTGGCCACCACAGCCCACACAAATGCATGCACTAAAAAATAAGTAAAAAAAATTTTTTAAAAAATTTAAGCTGGAAAAACTGGCTAGAGATGCCTCAGGTGGTAAAAACACCCCATAGAGCCAGGCAGGGTGGTACAAATCTTTAACCCCAGTACTTGGGAGGTGTAGGCAGGAAGATCATAGGCTCAAGGTCATCCTTGGCTATATGAGTCTGATACCACCCTGGGTTACAAAAGACCCTGTCTTATTAAAAAAAAAAAAAAGGAGGAGGAGGAGGAAGGGACAGGGGGAGGGAGGGAGGTATCCTCATTAAAATCAGTAACACAAGCTGACTCTCCTAGGGATAAGATCTAGGTGGAGTCACCATCAGATCTAAGTCTTAGGCACTACTGATCTAATCAGATTCCAAACTGGTCTCCTAAACATATTAATATTAACTAATACATACTAATACATATTAATGAAGATAGTAACTTTATCAATATGAATAGTTTCTAGCAAATAAAAAAAAAACATAAAAAATGAGTCTTTTCCAAATAAGGCAGTTACAAAATTCAGCTGCAAACAACTGTCTTCCCCATCTCATTTCAAAGGGGACCTCTTCCTGCTCTATGACCTGTCTACAACATGCTGTTCAGTATGCTCTGTGTTGACAGACCTCTTTCCTTCTGTGGTAGCCAACTGTTATTACTGGCATTGCTCCTACATCCAAGTAACTTCTACTGTCTTCTTGCCTGCCTTCCTTGCCACTCCAATCTCTTCTAGAACTTCTTGACATCTGTGGAAGTCTTGCAGAGTCCCTCCAATGGTTAACAGATGGAACATTCATTGTCCATCATTCAATAGGGTGTAGCTAGCGCCTGGCAGGTAGATAGTTTCCTACACAGATTAGAATTTTCCCAGAAGTTTTGTGCTGAGCTTGAACACTCCACCCTCTGAGACACCCACAGTTATATGCCATTCAATCTGTGCTGAAACTATGACTTCCTATGATCTGGTACTTCACCTGGATAGAAGTGCTTATACTATGAGCCTCTATCAACAACCATTGGCCTTGGGGTTAAGCATAATCTCCAATGTGTCACCAAACACTGATGCTGAGGACAGAAGCCTGTCTAGATCTATGACCTCATCAACATGCCTAGTCTTTGACTGACAGTGTTAAGGCATTTCACCTTACAAAAACAGGCAGCAGGGGAATAAATCACTAGCAACTCACCACATGTATGGTGGCCATGAGTTGCTGATATATTTCACAAAGCAGAAATACTCCAACCTGAAATGTTTTACTCTAAAGTCTACCACTCTGAAGATGTCAGGAGGAGAGAAAACTCAACATCAGAAACCCATGTGTGTATAAGAACGGACATCAATCTAATGTTAGATCTCTTTGAGTGTCAGGACAAAGCATAGCAACACAGCCCCAGACTTCCCTGGGCTGTATCAGGGATGGGAATCAACCCAGCACCAGATCCCAGGGATCTATTAAAAAAAAACTATAAGGACCCTCCTTATAACAACTGTAAGATCCTGGAAGTAACTATTTGTGGGATATGCTAAGCCCCCATCCCAGGGGATGGGGGTGTGTGTGTGTGGGATGGAAGCCAGGTTTGTTCTGCTTTAAGTGGGTGTTCCTCCTCATTTCCTGCAAGAGGTGGCCTACCATCTGAAGTTGCTCTTTGATACTTCAATGACAAAAGTGGTAAGAAAGATAAAGATATTATCAAATAGAAAACTGTGTCCTGCAAGTGGGCATGGAAGCCCTGTCCTAAACTGCAGGCTGCTGTCACAAAGCACCCACAACGAAAGGCTTATAAGCAACCTAAGCTTACTCCTCAGGACTGACATCTGCGCCACAGTAGACCGTGTGGCTTGTTCAGATCTAACCCCCATGCCAAGTCCTTTGGGGCAGAAAGGACAGAAGAGCCTCCCTACAAAGCTCACTTCTTACGCAGTCATCTTTGATTAGGACTTCAACCTAAAAATCTGGGCAGAACGAGGATCACACATTGGGACCCAGCAGATGCCCACACTGGGACCTAGCAGATGCCCACCAATGATAGTTCTTCCATTTGTGCTCCATTAGGATTTTTGTTTGAGTTTGTTGTTGTTTACTTTGGTAAGCACTGAGATAAAAAAGCAAAAGGCCACCGCCTGGTGAAATGGCTCAAGGTGTAAGGATACTTGCCAAGCCTGATGGCATAAGTTCAATTCCTGGAATCCACATAAAGAAGACTCCAAAAAGTTATCTTCTGACACCCAGATATGTTCAGTGTTTCTGCATTCAGAAACACACACATGATTATAACTTGTTTTTCAAAAGTAAAAGTCCTTAAGTAAGGACACTTGTGGTAATGTATGGCTTGCCCCCCATTCCTGGTTTGTAGAACACGTCCTGAGGACGTGTCCTAACAACCAAGCTGACATATTCACAGCATAAAGCCACAAAAGCCACTGCTTATGATTTGCTTTAGGCTAGAGTTTGTTGAGAACCTAATACAGGTCAAGCCCTACCGGGCACCAGTCAGTGGAGTCACTACCAACTCCTACTCTCCCCATGTGACCTAGGGGCCTCTATAAGGCCTTATGATAACCACACAGAGCTCACGGGTCCTATAAGTCCCACTGTACCACAAGAGCCAGGAAACCCACACAGCACCATGGGCCTTCTACCCACAGGCACCTGTAAGCCCTATAGGATCCCACGAAGCCTAGTGGGATCCACACAGGATACAGGGGTTGAGCAGAGGTTTTGGAAAAGTCTATAAACATGGTCTAATCATCTATATTTTTTTTACTGTAGAATTTACTGCTAAAATAGCAAAGTCTACCAAAGATCAATGAACTTTCAGAAAAAGTGCAATTAACCTCCATGCTTGAGGTTCAGTAAACACCGTAGTTTCTCTTTATACAACACACTGCCAACAACAGGCTGAGGGAGACAGCACCTCCAGCAAGTACTGATCCTATCAGTGGGAATTTGCTCAGTTCAGTGGGAAGTCTACAACAAAAGTGGGTTGTGCTTAGGACTACCCCCTACCCTTTTGGCTTTTGTAAAATTTAGTTATGTGAGAAGGTATTTGGCAGAGAAAAAGAATGTTTTCCTATTTTTAAAGGGTTCATCTATCTTTGTGATTGACTAATTATTTTTTGAAGCAGGGTTACACTATGTTGCCCAGGCTGGTCTCCAATTTCTGAGCTCTAATGGTCTTGTTTCAGCCTCATGAGCAGTAGCAAAGGTTATGAACATATATTACTATGTCTAGCTGAATTTTACAATAATCAACTCACAGAACTAATGAACAGTTACAGCTTTTGAAGTATAATGCACTGTGCAAGCATCCTTGCATTATGAACTGCAAGATTGTGAGGGTAACAACAAGAAACTGACCTTCAACCTCAATGTATTTCATAAGTAAAGAAAAATTACATCTTCAACTTTAAATCCAATTTTGAACATTAAACAAACCAGGCAGCAAATCATAAAAGGTCATTCATTAAAGAATAGCACAGACCCAAACAAACCTTGTTTTAAAACACAAATCAACTCTAATGATTCTAGTGAATGACCTTGTGAACCTGGGGTGGAACCTCTCAAAGTCCAGAGATAACAGGGAGGAGGCCATCAGGGGCAAGAACATCCAGAATGACCCTGGATAAGTACTCTGATTCATCTTCTGCCCCTACCCCAAGACCTGGGCAGGGGAGAAAAGGCTCCTGCCTGCAGGAGATCTCTGAGCATAGTATTCCCACAAGAAACAGCCCAAAGTTTCCAGAACCTCACATCTTACTATTTTGAAAAAGTCACTTATAACCTAGTGCATGAGGTCCAATGTACCAAGAAAGACACTTTCTCCATATTATTTAAGATGGTTAAGAAAATCTAGAAGGTTGGTTTATAATTTCTTTCAGAATAACATGCTAAGGCTCTCAGAATACTAGAGAACCCTCACCCAGAAATTAGACGCTATGCTCCTATACCCCACTTTATCCTTAGGGGTCTGTTTGCCAGAGCATTCCACACAGTAAGTTAACTACCAGGAACATTTTCTGTTTATAACAGGTGCCTCTTAAATAGGATGCATGCGAGCATCACAATCATCTGAACAGGACCCTCAGAGGAACCTCACACGCCTTATTTAGAGACCTCATTCTAGCACACCACTCTATACACAACAGTTTTCGGAGATAGGATCTAACTCCGTAGCCCATATTGGCCTGGAATTCACTACTGTAGCGCAGATTTGCCTCAAACTCAAACTCACTGCAATCCTCCTGTCTCAGCTCCCAGGTGCTGGGATTACAGGCATAAGCCATCATGTTTGGATCTACACATAACTCTTAATTTGTTTATGAAGTTTTCTAGGGTCTGGAACACATGATACTTAAAACTTGATAAATGCCTGGCTGACAGCAGTATTGCAGAGCCTGATCCACCTTCTAGTGGCCTACCTAGTACCCTGACAAGGGAACCTGGCCAGAAAACCTGAAAGGTCAGGCCTGGGCTCATCAACTTCTACCAGAACCAATATCTGACTTAAGGCACTACCCATGTTGTACAGCAACATATAAATAATATAACCCTTCAACACTATTCTATGTTTAAAAGTCCAAGCATAGGAAAATGAAGGTCACCATCAAACCTAAACAAATGCTCAGTTCTTTTCTAAAATTTCACACAGCAAATTACAATAAAGGGCACAGCAAAAGAAAAACTAGAGGTAAGCTCTGAGTACAAGGCTCCCGAGCGTAAGGACACTCGGTAAATATGACTTTCCACTTTGAACACAACTCAGTTGACACCCATGCTAAGAAACCTAGACTTGTTTTTCCCACGAAACCAAACCGTGAACTGGCTCAAAATGAAACATGGAACTGGCCAGCTCAAGTATCTCTTAGGAATCCAAACAGCCCAGAGTTTAGACTCACCCTGTGTCTAGCACTCTTAAGAGCAGCCTGATCGAGCAGAGCTTCCACAGACCCATTGTTGACCGCCCCAGGTCTGTGTGGGAGCTAGGCCACTCTAGAATGAATCCTCTGGTTTTCTCATCTTGAAACATACCTGCCCTAGTGTCTCCCACAACAGCAGAAACACATCTCACTTTTCCACAAACATTGTGTTCTCCATGACAGACTGACTGGAAAGATTTCAGAGAAACAAAAACTCTTTCCTTTTCAAGGGTGAAACAGGAGTGTGGGTGCTAGGTGTTCATCTATCTATTCAACAGCCCCTCAGTCCTCTGCTCACTGACCTCACCTCCTACCTACCTACTGCCGGACTGCCTCCTCCCCACTAGACACCTAGCCTATAGCCTCTCTACGCCACACCCTCATGACCTGCTGGGGAAAGAGGGAGGGTGAAGGTACAGCCACCGACCTGGGGCCAAGACTAGGGAAAGGCACAGTCCTGTAGGAGCTGGGGAGAGCAGGCAAGAGGCAACTTAGAGGCTGGGGCATGAAGCAGCAAGTACGGGGCATGCCCTTGATATCCCTGAGTCCTTGGAGCCCAGCTGAGCTTCAACTTTGCCTTGCATATCCTAAGATCCTCACCCACTCTGTAACATCGGGGAGCTAGGGGACTTGTGAGAAGTACAGGGTTTGAACCCTTGGGCTCAGATAACTCAAGAACCCACATGTAAGCACTTCATAGCAAAAGTCCAGTGTGGGCCGGACAGATCTAAACCTCCCAACGTCTGGTAATCTTTTCAGCAGAGTTTGGGGGTGGGTTTCTAGAGTCCCAGGCCCTTCCTGCCTTAAAGTTCCAACTATTATCTATGTATTCCCTGAGGACCATCCTCATGGTTCAGCTTCAAGGCTTTCATTTTAAAGGGACCCTGTTTGTTCTGAAGCCTGTCTATATTCTGAACTCTCCTCACAGTTCACCCTTAGGGCCCCAAACTGCTCAAAGGACTGCCATAGTGATCCAGATTCCTTTGAGCCAGCCTTGATTTCCCAGCTCTCTACAGCCGATCTGTCCCTGAGTCCTGACCTTCCTATGGCCTTGTCCCAGCGCCCTGGCCCTCTGTGGGGTGGTCTCAGGGTCTTAACCCTCCTCTGTAATGTATCTTGAGTTGGCCCATCTCAGTGATTCTGCCATTTTCTAGGTCCTGCTGGGTCCTGAAAGCCATTCTTCCTCAATGTCTTTTCCTAGAATCTTGTCAGGTCTCTAATACTGATGACCATCCCCCAAGTGTCCATTCCTACAGTCGGGGCTCCACCTGTCCTGGGGTCCCAGAACTATAAGCGATCTGCTCAGTCCTAGGGACTGTTCAGTGACGGGCTCTCAGTAATTCTGGCCTGGACTGGGTCCTGCCTGGTCTGCGGTCCTGACCTCTCTGGATCCAGCCTGGCCCAGACTCCTGTTCTTCCGGGGTCCTGTTCTCTGGAATCCCGCCTGGTGCCAGGTCCAGCCAGACTGACCTCCTTGTCTTCCCTAGGTCCTGTTTTCTCGGGGTCCAGACTGCTCGGAATCCACCTTGGCTCGTGTTCTGCCTGGTCTAGGATTCTGCCCACCCCTGGTCCAGCCTGGTCCAGGGTCCAGCCTGGTGCAGGCTCTTTCCCGGGTTCTGTCTGGTCCAGGTTCCTGTCCTCCTTGGGTCCAAATTGTTCCGGGATCCAGCATGGCCCAGGGTTCTGCCCTCCCGGGGTCCAGACCTCCCAAGTCCTGGCCTTCTCTCAGGCTTTTAGGGTCCCGCCTCCCGGGCCTGCCGGGGGCGCTGGGCTCCCAGCCTTCTGCCGACCATGGGCCGAGGCCGCGGCCTGAGGAGCGGGCGCGCGGGCCAGGCCGGGCGGGGCGGGCTCACTGACCTGCGTCTCGGGCGGCGGGCGAGCGGGCGCACGCGGGGGCTCGCCGGGAGGGGGAGGGGGCGCCGCTCCCTCTGGGTCCCCCCCAAGAGGAGGAGAAAAAAGCCGTGCAGAGTTTAAAACAAAGAGGCGGAAATGCCCGAACCCAGCCGAGCGCGGAGTCGGGGGCGCCGCGGCTGGAGCATGCGCAGTGTGTGGCTCAGCTCCAACCTCGCAAACGAGAGAGGCGGGGCCTCTGGAAGGCGGAGCCTATAGGGGTGGGGTGCAGGAGGGGCCAGAGGGCGCAGGCGCGTGCTGGCAGCAATTGACTCAGGAAGCAGGCGCGGCCAGACAGGGTGGAGCTCGGGGGCGTGGTCTCAAGATGAGAGGTGGGTCAGGAGGCGTGGTCAGAAGTACAACCTAGAGAAACTCCGCCCGGCTGGAGATCAAGACACTGCTGACAGGCAACTGCATGGTTTGGGAACCAAACTGGAGCACCTGGACCTCGGGTTTCCTCCTCATAAACCTTCTTCTTACATTCTTGTCCTTTCTTGGAATCACCGTGGACAGAGATAGAGACCCCTCTGCTGGACTTTCTGACCGTGGAAACCCACGGTTTGTCCGTTTGTCCACTGTGCGTTGTAACCAGTTGGTCACTGTAACTGTCAGAGGGCATAAACAGAGAAAAGGAAGTCTGTTCTTATTTATTTATGTATTTAGTTAGTATATTCGAGAAAGGGTTTCTCTGTATTGCCCTGGCTGTCCTGGAACTCACTTTGTAGACCAGGCTGTCCTCGAACTAACATAGATCCGCCTGCCTCTGACTCCGAAGTGTTGGGACTAAAGGAGTGCACTACCACGCCGGACAGGAAGTCTGTTCTTAGGAAACAAAGTAATTGTAGCAGCTGTATGCTAGACAGGGGGTGGGACAAGGAAGGAGCTAGAGGCCGGCCAGCAGGTGTTTGAGGAAGGGGCATGCTAAGAATCCAACAACGGTATGTGTACAATGAGGTCGAAGGGGGAGACTTAAAAGTCTTTCTGGGATTTTGTGGATGGTCCCTTGGAGGAACGGCTCCCTGGGAAACAGAATGGGGACCCAGGAAGGCAATTATACTCTACAGAAGCCTGTCAGCCTTTGCTATTACTGATGGGGGAGAAGGTTGAAAGATAGTCCCAGAGTAATGGAGGATCTGGTGTTGATATTAGAGGTAGCAAAGAGGTACTGTTCAGCAGACCATGAGCAGGCCTGAGATTAGGGCGCAGATCCCAGGAAGTCATTTAATTTGACAGACAGCTAGACCCCTAAACTACTTGTCTTCAAATGGGATTTTCATGCCTTAGGTAAGACCATATTCAGATGTCATTCTAGGTCCAGGATTCAGACATCGGTTCTGTGTCTAGCCATCAGGGATGCCTTCAGGGAACTCTAGCTTTACACAACCTCTGGTCTTTCCTGAAGGTTGTTGTCCACTTTAGGCCCCCACCTTCCAGCACTGAGGTCTTCCTCTAGCTAGCAGTTAACACATTAGAATCCAGCTAAGTGTCCCTTCTCCAATCCTCACCCTGTATCCCTAGGTGAACAAATAGCTTCCAACTAGTATCCTTGTATCTTTCTTTGCTCCCTGATCACTTTCAGCATAAGATAGTGGCTTTTATAAAGCACTAGTTGGGAAACATTCCCTGCTCAAAACCCTCCCAGTGGCTTTACCTAGGGCAGAAACCAGAGGGTTCCTGGAGACTGGAAGAGACCTGAAATCATGTGCCTGTCTTATTTAGTAATATACTAAGTTCACGGGTATGCATATCTATTTTTGTTCAGCCAAGCAAATGAAGAAACCTGAAATTATGGTACTCGGTTTGATGATAGGGAAGGGAATACTTTCTTGCTTACTTCTGTCTCCTGCTAGCCTCTGTGGGGTATTTTCTACATCCTCTGTTCTCTGTAATGATGGTCTTCACATCACCCATCCAGTGAGGCTACTGCCTTAACACAGAACAGAATGAACTGACCCTATATTTTTAAAAAATGTTCCAAAAGATTATTTTTATTTAATGTGTATGGGTGTTGTGCCTGCATGCATGTCTGTGTACATGTGTGCAACTTCCGTGGAGGCCAAAATAGAGTATTGGATCCTCTAAAACTGTTTTACACACAGTTGTGAGCTGTCATGTGGAAATCAAACCCAGATACTCTGGAAGAGCAGCTAATGCTCTTAACTGCTGAGCCATCTCTCCAACCCCATGATTCCATATGTCTATGCAAGTTCTCTCTTAACCCTGTCAGGCTTTGCCCTGCCTTCCAACAAATGCTTGACCCAGGGCTCCAAGACATTTGGGAATAAATTCAAGTCTGTTACCACCTCTGTGACCCCAGCAGTATTTGACTTAGCTATATTCTCCTGTTGGATTGATCCCTTGCCCCTAGCTATCATGAGAGAATCTGGGTAGAGTGTGTGAGACAGCCAATTGCAGAGGAAAGAGCAACATTCCTCCCAGGTCCAGTCTTGTGGGAAGTTCCTCCTACCCGTTGTAGTTGTCCTTGTGCTCACTCATAGACTGCATGGCTCTCCTGATGCCTCTGGGCACACTAGGCACCTGCATCTCAAGGCCATTGTGGAGCTGCTTTACCCACAGTGGCTGAAAGCATGGAAAATGGAGGCACAGCTTTATCCCTCAGTGCAAAAATAGGCATGAGTATACAAAAGCTGTGTGACCCTCCCACCTAAACAACTAACACACTGGACAAATGAGCTAAATATCAATTTACAGACATGTCAGAAAATCAGGTCTTGGGCCCAGAGGAAGAAGAGTAGTTGGGTGAACCTTAGGGGAAGCCAATAAACCTGCCTAGGTAAGAGCTCTGGATCTGCACAGTTCTACAAACCCCTCAGCCTAGCGTTGCTAGTCCTTCATGGAAACTGCTGGAGTTGGGGCGGAATAGGGGAAAGGAGAGGGTGAGGGGTCTTGGAATCCACCAGGCAGGCATCACTAGGAAACCCTGATGGTCTAGAGGTATCCAGAAGGTTTCCAGCAGTGGGAAAAGCTAAAAAGACTGCTCTGTCCAGCCTGATAAAGCCAGGAGACCTGGAGGGGACTGAAGTGCTTAGTAACTTGGTCTTATCTGTGACACTGCTATGATAAAACACCATGACCTAATGGCACAGACGTCTTTTTAACTGCGTATAGTGAAAACTCTTGGGGAAAGGTGTGACATCCACATCTAGTAACACTGGTGGCCAGAGACAAAAAAGCAAATTTGACCCTAGGAGAGAGAGCAGTCTCTCAAAACACACCTAGAAACAGCATTGGAGGGCGGAGTTATGTGCAAAAGCAGTTCTGGACCTGCAAAGTAGATATGGAGCCATGGCCATATCTGGTTGGTGATAGATACGGGAAAAGTGGCTATGGTCCCTCCCTACGGAAGCAGCTCTAGTAGCTGCTGCTGGATCCAGGAAACCAAGTCAGATGGAGCACATGTTGCAGCAGTCAGAGGAGTGTGCCCTGTTTTGGCATCTGGTGATATCGGAGATTTAATGCCTATCTTAAGATAATATATAATAATGATGTTACAGTATATGTTTATATAATAATGGTGTTGTGGTTGTTTTTTGGGTGGCTTCAACTTTTATAGATAAATACTAAAATCCCATGGGGTGGGGGGAAATGATATGGCCTCTGAGATTTCCTCAGGACAAGGTGGAGGAACAGAATGGCAAGGGATATGGACAAACCAAGCTTTGCCACTGGATCTCTCTCTCTCTCTCTCTCTCTCTCTCTCTCTCTCTCTCTCTCTCTCTCTCCCCCCCCTTCCCCTCTTCCTTTCTCCCTCTTTTTCCTTCATCACCCCTTTTGTCTTTGAACTTTCCCATAATAAAGTATAATAAGCCAGGCCTGGCAGCACAGGCCCATAATACTCATGAAGCCAGGAGAAAGACAAGTTCAAGGTCAACTTAGGCAACTTAGTATGATCTTATCTCAAAATACAAAGTAAAAAGACAGCTGGGGATGTATCTAAGTAGCAGAGCACTTGATAGTATGTATGAAGCCTGGGTTTAATTTCCAGCAGTACAAAGCAAAATCCCCAAACAAGCCAGTGAGATGGCCCAGTGGATCAAGGTGTTTGCCACCAAGTCTGACATTTAATACCTAGGATAGAAGGAAATAATGGAGTCCCATAAGTTGTCCTCTGGACCCCACATGTGTGCCATGGCATGCACATAACTATATGCACTCAAACAAAATGAAATAAAAATAAATCAAACAAAGAACTGTTAACAGCTAAGTAACTATTAAATTATAGAGAAATTGAAAAGAAAAATATGTCGGGATAGGTATGGCCTTGTGGGAGTAGGTGTATCACTGTGGGCGTGGTCTTTAAAACCCTCCTCCTAGATACCTGGAAGCCAGTCTTCTCCTGGCTGCCTTTGGAAAAAGAGATAGAAGTCTCACCTCCTCCAGTGCCATGTCTGCCTGGACGCTGCCATGCTTCCTGCCATAATGATAATGGACTGGACCTCTGAACCTGTAAGCAAGCCCCAGTTGAATGTTGTCCTTTAAAAGAGTTGCTGTGGTCATGGTGATTCTTCACAGCAATGAAATCCTAAGACCCCCCTCCCCCCAAAGAAGTAACACCCTATACAGAAAACCATTGAAGAGAACTCTTTAAAAGTGTGATAAAGCAGGCGGGAGACTTGGCTCAGTGGTTAAGAGCACTGACTGTTCTTCCAGAGGTCCCTAGTTCAATTCCCAGAAACCATGTGGCTCACAACCATCCGTAATGGGATTTGATGCCCTCTTCTGGTGTGTCTGAGGACATCTACAGTGTATGTATATACTTTAAATAAATAAATAATTTTTAATTGTGATAAAGATGTTGAAGTACAGCTTTCCGCAATTAATTAATTTTCCACTGCTTCTGGTGGGGGTGCGTGTGGGGAAGGACTCAGTTTTCTTTAAAGAACTGGCCACTGGGAGTTTGACCATGCTTCAGTGGGTATATAGACAACACAAATTGACTTGTTTCGTCTTCTTCCTCCTCCTCCTCTTCCTCCTCCTCCTCCTCCTCCTCTTCCTCCTCCTCCTCCTCTTCCTCCTCCTCTTCTTCTTCTGGGAGGATGCCATAAGGGAAGGACTGAGAAGTGAGTGTGATTGGGGTTCATGATGTGAAATTCCCAAATAATCAATAAAAATAGTATAAAAAGAAAACAACAAGCTGTGTCTAATAGATAATGTAGAATCTCACATGAAACAAATAGAAAACATATAGGATGCATATTTTCAAGTGTTTAGGGGGAGTGCAAACACTGACAAAGTGTTTTCTAATTGATTTTTATTTTATGTATTATGGGTATTTTTGCCTGCATGTCTGCGCACCGCGTGCATGCAGTGCCCTCAGAAGCCAAGAAGAGCAGGTTGGATACTTGGGAACTGGAATTACAGACGGCATGAGCACTGGGAACCAAACCCAGTTTATTAGTCAGGATTCTCTAGAGGAGCAGAACTGATAGAATGAACCTATGCATTTGGGATTTATACATACATAGTGGCCTGGAGGCTGTCTCTCAACGGAAAGCCCAAGAATCCAGTAGTTGTTCAGGCCATGATGCACAAAGAAACCCTGTCTCGAAAAAAAAAGATAAACATGAGACTCCACAATCCCTCTCTTAGATAGATAATTAGGGGAAATGGAGACAAATGTCAACATAAAACCTATATACAAGTACTCAAAGGGGCAACATTTTCAGTGTTCCTAAAGTGGGAACATTCCATGCATCAATAGATGAATGAATGAATGAGTGTTTGAACGAATGATACAGTGTGGCATATACTTACAGTAAAATATTGTTTGGCAATAAGTGAAACATGGCTGCCACAGTATAGATAACCTTGAAAGTGCTGTGCAGAGCAGAAGAAGCCTTGTGTTACAAGACTATTAAAATTAAACGTTCAGGACAGGCAAATCCATAGAAACAGAGACAGATACATGGTTGTCAAGAGTGATAGTGCAACTGTGAGTGAGCATTAGCATTCTTTGATGTGATGATATAAAGCTATTTGGGTGGTGACTACATTAAAATCTAAAACTTGTGCATTTCATTAAAAAAAAAACAAATGGGGGGTAGGGTTCTATGTAGCCCAGGCTGGCCTCTAACCCTCTATGTGACTGAAGATGACCTTCTGAACTACTGATTCTCTCACCTCTATATTCCAGGTGCTGGCACTATGCTCAGACCAACCTGTTCACTTTAATTTTATCATTTTTTTAGTGTGTGTGTGTGTGTGTGTGTGTGTGTGTGTGTGTGTAGACCAAAGGACATCTTCTTTCTGGAGATAGCTCTCTGCTTCTACATGACTGAGAAAGGGTCTTTTCTATTTATGCTGCAGTGCATACCTTAGGCTAGCTAGCATGTGAACTTCTGAGCAATTCTCCTATCTACATCCTATATCACTCCAGAAGTTCTGGGATTACAGCTATACACCACCAACTCTGGGTTTTTAACATGGGTTCTGGGACCAAACCCAGGTTTTCATGAGCTTTTACCTATTTAAAAAATATTTAGGACTGATTAAAAAAAGAAGTGTTGCCTATTTACTCCATGGAAACAACAATAAAATCAAAAAACACACACACGCAAACACACACCATACACACAGCTTATTTTATACAGCCATAATCATGCTCACACAGTGAATTCAATACCCAGTTGACATTAGATCCTTTTAGAAAGTCACTTTCCGTGAACGCCTCAGGCTACTGCACAATCCCTGTCCTCACAATAGGGTAGCTTCATCCAGGTTAGGAATGTTTGTTTAGTAGACTTTGGAACGGTGAGGATGAGAAGTTAGTTACCAGGGTCAAGGGGAGACTGCCCGTTCCCTCCTGGGACAAAGAGGGCATAGAGTTCAGAGTATAAATCAGGTTTCCTTCTGGAAGGGAGCTAAGGAGGTCACTGCAGTCTGGGTTGGGGGATGGTGGACTTGTTCTAACCAGGGTTCTCCTGAAATGTACCCCAATGTATATGCAAGCATTATCAGACCAGCTGAGGAGCCATTACAAAATCAGTTGCTTTTGCCTTGAGTATCAAACGTTTTGTTTGTACCTAGGACTCTTGTGTTCCCTGTCATTCACATATGTAAAATTCTGGCACCTAGCTGGGCTTATGAACAGTTAAAACCCAGACCTTCCAAGTTTCTTATTTTACATGTGCTCATTCAACACCACATCAGAGAGATGCTCTTTTTAAATAATTAAAAATTATGGTCTTATTTCTTTATTTTGTATGTAAGAGTGTTTTGCCTGTACATTTATATATGTGCATCATATGCATGCCTGTTGGTGGTCGGAGTCAAAAGAGGTATTGTATACCCTGAAACTGAAATGGTTGTGAGCCACCATGGAAGTGCTAGACACCAAACTAGAGTCCTGTGTAAGAACAACATGTGCTCTTAACTGCAGAGCTGTTTCTCCAGCCCCTAAAGAGACACTATTTATATCTGCATATTCTTGAAAACTAGAAGCTCCGGATCACATATAAACAAAAAAGCAGACAGTCATTTCTATATGCACAAAGGATTACATTACATTACTAAACCACCTTACATTACATTACATACTAAAACCTAAATGTTATGCAAGGGTATACTACATTAACACAAACTAAACGCCAGTTTCAGTCTAAGATATATGCACAGTCTAAACATCAGATTTTATTACAGAAAGATACAGAAGCTGCGGCTGTGGCTACATGGTAGAGAGGTTAGCATGGCCTGTACAAGGATCTGTGTCCAACCCTCATTAGCACAAACACATAGATAATCCAATATTATCTCACACCACACTTGAGCAGAAAATTCCTAATACTACACATACAAATGAGAAAACCAAAGGCTTCACTTCTTTAAAAAAAAAAAAAAAATTAAAAGATTTATTTATTACATAAAGAGTAGTCTGTCTGCATGTATATCTGCAGACCAGAAGAGGGCACCAGATCTCATTAAAGGTGGTTATGGGCCATCATGTCCTTGCTGGGAATTGAACTCAGGACCCCTGGAAGAGCAGCCAGTACTCTTTAACCTCTGACCCATCTCTCCAGTCCAAGATTTCACTACTACTACTACTACTACCTCTACCTCCTCCTCCTCCTCCTTCTCCTCCTCCTCCTCCTCCTCCTCCTCCTCCTCCTCCTCCTCCTCCTCTTCTTCTTGTTTGGTTTTTCGAGACAGGGTTTCTCTGTATAGCCCTGGCTGACCTGGAACTCACTCTGTAGACCAGGCTGGCCTGGAACTCAGAAATCCGCCTGCCTCTGCCTCCTGAGAGCTGGGATTAAAGGCATGTGCCACCACTGCCCGGCTGATTTTACTTGTTGTTGTTGTTGTCCTTCTTCTTCTCCTTCTCCTTCTCCTTCTCCTTCTCCTTCTCCCTCTTCTTCTTCTTTTGATACTTTATTTACATATCAAATGTTTTCCCCCTTTCCAAGTCTCCCCTTTGGAAACTCCCTATCCCCTCTCCCCCCCATGAGGGTATTCCACCACCCACCCACCCACCCACTCTCGTCTTCCCTCCCTGGCATTCCCCTATACTGGGGCATCTAACACCCTCAGACCCAAGGGCCTCTCCTCCCCCTGATGGCTAACAAGACCCTCCTCTGCCACATATGTGGCCTGAACCATGGGTCCCTCCATGTGTATTCTTTAACAGATTGGGAAAAGATCTTTACCAATCCTACATCCAATAATATCCAATATATACAAAGAACTCAAGAAGCTAGACTCCAAAGAAACAAATAACCCTATCAAAAAAATGGGGAACAGAGCTAAACAGAGAATTCTCAACTGAGGAAACTCGTAGGGCTGAGAAGCACCTAAAGATTTCACTTCTTTAAGAGACTAATGGGTCTGGAGTCATGTAGTCCTGGGGTGGGGGCTACAAGCTGGGCTACTTTCTGGCTTCCATTTTGAGGCTCATAAGAGCTCTGGGGCTTGATGGGGAAGGGAAGAAGTGGACATCTGGGGGCCTTACTGTAAGAACCAAATAGAGCCGGGCAGTGGTGGCACACACCTTTAATCCCAGCACTCAGGAGGCAGAGGCAGGCGGATTTCTGAGTTCGAGGCCAGCCTGGTCTACAGAGTGAGTTCCAGGACAGCCAGGGCTACACAAAGAAATCCTGTCTTGAAAAACCAAAAAAACAAAGCCAAAAAAAGAAAAGAAAAGGAAACAAAAAGGCTCGAGTTCTAATAATGGATCCATCCCAAGGCCATGAGGTTGCTGTCACAGTCAATCAGCTTGAAATACCTGAAAGCCTGGACCCTGATATGCTGATATGCTGACATGGTCCCTGCTGGGTGTGGGTATCTTGTGTGGTTTTCCAACAGGTGTGTTCTGCTTAGATGAGTGAGCACAGGTGAGTCACTGGGTAGATACAGGAGGGAAGCATGCTGTTGGAACCAGATAGGTCTAGAAGATTCTACACAGCTGTATGTGGGTGCCTGACAGCCTGGGTGGTGGAATGTCCCACAGCTGGAGGGCTTGTCTTTCCTCCACCCTTGTTTTTCCAAGACACAGCCAGTCATTACCCAAACATTTGGAATAGACAGATGGAGGCCCTTGCCCTCAACGTCCCCAACATTCTCTGGGAAGTACAAAGGGATACCAAATAAATAACCAGGCAGGGCTGCTGGCCTCATCTCATCTCAGACAGCACTATTCCTGATAGTATCCCAGAAAAAAAGGTGCTTTACCTCATGCTCCAACTGTAACAATTGCTTAATTTTTGACAAGATACTATTTGGGGAAGAAAAACTGGCCTAAGAATGTTGGTTTGAGGTGAAGAAGAAATTTGAATTTGGCTTTAAATGGAGGGAAAGACACTGAACATAGATTTCACCATGACTAGGGTTGATTGATAAGCCCCTGAAGATCACTACTAAGAAGATGCCAGGCTCCCTTTTGTGATTGCCAAGGACATCTCCCACATGTGGTTCTCTCCGAGGTGTGAGGATGGTAACTTGTTGAGATTTAAGCAAAATGGTTTCGTCAAGTAGGAGAGTATAAAAAGTCACCATATGCAAACAAATGCAGGTCTTATGTCACATGGTTTCTTACAGTTAAACTCGCTGTGCTGAAATAGTTGTAGATTACACACACACACACACACACACACACACACACACACACACGGGGTGGGGCAGGGAGAGCACCTTCTTTCTGTTGTTTCCTAAGGGTGATAGCTCATAGGACACAGGGTTGAATGTCACAGCCTTGACAGGGCACTGGTGACCCACTCATCTCCCTAAGCCTCATTGGCTTCATTCCTGCTCTTTTACTTGTTTCTGAACTTAGCTTTACATGGCTACATCCTATGTGTTCCCACGTGTGTCCACCTTCATGGCCACATGAAGGATATCGTCAGCATAACAAAGCTTCTACTGTTGCACTTTCACAATCCACCCTTCTCCACCCTACCCAGTCTCTGACCCACTACTAATCTGTCCTCCAGTTCTAAAGTCTTCACGAAAGGACGTTATATAAACTACTGCATTAGTCTATTTTTGGTCGCTGTGATGAAATGCCTGAGTCTGGGTAACCTTACAAGAAAAGAGCTTTTCTTTGGTACACAATGCTGGAGGTTCAAGCGTTTATCACAGCTGGCATCTCAATGCTGGTGAGTACCTATTGGTGTATTCAGTAATGAAGGGAGCATTGCTAGAGGGAGTGCTCACACTGGCAGACAGGAAGCCAGAGTGAGTGCATGGGCTAAGATGGTCCTCTCTTCCCTTCTCCATCCCTTTCTCTTCCCCAGTTGGGTGTTGACCTCGGGACCTTGCCTGTTCTAAACAAGCATCCCACCACTGAGCTAAGTCCCTAGCACCCAAGCTTCTCTTTTTAAATAATAATTTTTGAGAACCAACTAAGGGGTCCCATGAGAATTGGAGAACCATGTGTCTTCCAAAAGCTGCACCTCAAATGATATGAAGATTCCCACGAGGCCCCACCTTTTAAAGTCTCTTCTATCTCAACATCACCACTTTGAGGGCAAAACTTCTAGCACAAAAACACTTGGGAAACACACCCAGATCATAGCAAACTGTTGCAAATGGAAGCACACAGTATATAACCTGTAGGGATGGCTTTTAGCCCTTCACTCTGCCCATCCAGGTTGCTGTACGTATTAGCTCTTCATTCCTGAGTAATATTCCATGGTCCCTATACTGACAGCTGTTTACTTGACCATTCACTGACTGAAAGTCACCTGGGTGTTTACACTGTTTTTGCTGATCACAAATAAAGCTGCTGCAGGTTTTTAATCTCTCCTGGATGAAGACTTGTGACTGAAACGACTCAGATGATAGCTTCATTCTTAGTTTTACAAGAAACTGCCAACTTGTTTTCTATAGCTTTGACAACATTTAGAGTTGTCAGTATTTTTATTTAACACTCTAAAAAGAAATATGGTATTATCTCATTGTGGTTTTGTTTGTTTGTTTGTTTGTTTTTGTTTTTTTGAGACAGGGATTCTCTGTGTAGACCAGGCTGACCTCGAACTCAAATTCACCTACCTCTGAGTGCTGAGATTAAAGACGTGCTCCACCACCATCTGGAACTCATTGTGGTTCTAATTCAAATGTTTCTGGTGGCTAATAAAGTTAGTCATTAAGCCTTATTTTCCACCTGTTTTTTTCTCTCTTCAGTCTTTTGCTCATATCCTTAACAAGATTTAAAAAACACCATGTCCTTTGTTAGATATGTGGTTTGCAAATATTTTCTTGCAATCTGTATGTATAAAAACCTTTCGATCGAAGCCACATTAACCCTATAGGCCAATTCAGAGAAAACTAATATTAGCTAACATGCTGAGTTTTTCAGTATGTGCATAAGGTCTACTTGTCCATTTCTCTAGGTTTTGTTGGTTTCTTTCATAAGCATTGTGCAATTTTTACCATATAAATGCCATACCTGCTTATAGCTAAAGTATTTTATATATTTTGTTTGTTTTTGTTTTTCAAGACAGGGTTTCTCTGTCTGGTCCTGGATGTCCTGACCTCAAACTCACAGAGATCCACCTGCCTCTGCCTCCCAAGTGCTGGAATAAAAGGCGTGCGCCACCACAGCCCAGCTGCTGAGTATTATTTTTGACCATACTTAGATCATAAATGTATTATTTTTCGGTTTTATTTCCACATCTTCCACATTGGTAGAATGTTTAGGAAGGCAGCTGTTGATTGTGTGCTGCTTTTGGCCAGAGTCAGGCGACAAGGGCAAATTAAAGAGCCTTAAATGGGGCTGGAGCTGCCTGTCCTCGCCCTCCACCCCGCCTTTTTCTCCTCTAGGAGGAGTCTAGAGACAGGCCTGGATTCTCGGAGGCTTTTGGAACTGTTCCTGGTCTCCTCCTCCAGGTTGGCCTCAGGCCTTTGGGGCCGTTTCTTAGGACTTCAAGAATTTGGAGGACCTTTAAGAAAATGCAGACTTTGCTAAAGTAGAGACCCATTTCCCGCACCTACCACCGCAGATGTGTTCCTAGTACCAGCACATTTATTTGTATCCAAATTACCTCTTAAAGGGAATTTCCCCCTCCGGTTTCCACTTTGGCCATTGTCGGAGGGTAATCCTGGCTTTCACCAAACTTGTCCTTTGGGGCGGAGACTAACCGGATCACTTCGCCCCGCCCTGCTCCTGGGACAGCCTACCCACAGCCGCAGGACTTTGCTGTGCAATGCAAGTGGGCGGCCGCAGACACTGGGACAGCCGGGACTATGGACAGGCTGGAAGCCTGCAACAACCCGGGAACATCTGGGCCCGCCGGAGACGCGTTGCCGGGTCCCCGTGTGTACGCGCGCCGCTGGGTCTTTCTGCTGGTGGTCAGCCTCCTGAGCTGCTCCAATGCGATGGTACAAGGGTGCTGGGGCGGGCGGGGCGGGGTCTTTCCAGCAGTCCCTAGCGCCAGATTGTTTTCGCTCAGTCACGGAAAACCTACCTTTCTTCTGGCTCAAGAAGTTGTAGAAGGGGCAAATGCCTATCCTGCCTGGTTTGGATCAACCAGGGCAACAGGTCTCTTAGGCTCAAGGGTCTCAGCTCTGCAACATGTTGCTTTCTCGTACTGTCCTTACCCCCCAAATGCTGATATCAGGGGTCCTCCGCCCTTCCCTCTTCATAGGATCAGGTGCAGTTGGACTGCAAGTGATCATCCCGAGGCTCAGGTACACAGCACTTGAGTTTGAGTGGAGGAAGAGTGTGGCGCTGCTACCTTCTGCCGCTCAGAGACAGCTGCTCAACCCTGCACCTTTCTGGTGCTGGATCTCCCTAGTAGCTGTGAAGGAACTATGGCCACTCAGCTAGATAGCATTTGGGCTATACAGCTGTAAATTGTAACAAATAAAGCTCAGACTGTGCCTAGCATTTGGGCTCTACAGCTGTAAATTGTAACAAATAAAGCTCAGACTGTGCCAAGCATGTGGGACCATGAAGGCCACTGGTCACAGTGGAGACCCAGCCAGGCTGGTGACAATATCAGGTGTCCAGCACACAATGGGTTCAATTGCCAACTGGCATTCCATGTGAACCAGCAGTAGCTTGGTTCAAATGGCCTTTTCTCTCCCCACCCCTCACTGTACTGAAGAAACAGCTTTGAGTAAAGGCGTGAATACAAGTGTTGAGCCTGGAGTATTCTAACTGTGGCAATATCAGAAACTGCTCACCTTTGCTGAGACTTTTGCTATGGGTTGGCTCACAGGTCCCCTTTCTAACATTGGAAAACATAACTGGTTTGGGATAGATTTCTGAGGACACATGCAGAAATCTACTTGAGTTTTACCTTTTGTAGATACAGCAAGTTCCTGGGACACTTGGGTGATGCCCAGCTGTCCTTATGGTGAGAGAATATTACCCTGACTCTATGAATTGTTATGGTCCTGCCTGGGTCCCCATTATGACCAGTAGGTTTCATGTTTCCTGGAGCCCCTGATCATTTGTCTGTAGCTAGTGACTGGGTGGCCAGGATTCTGAGAGAGTAGCCTGAGCAGGCAGGCACAACAGAGCTTATGTAAGACCAAGAGATGGCCCAGTGTTTTGGATGGGAAGGTCAGGGGCTGGGTCCGGGTGAGACTGAGAGCTGGTTGAAGATATTCTCATTCTTATTCTTGTACGGTTAGATGGATAGATTTTTTTCTCCACCCATCTGTTATCTTACACATGCTAGAGATCTCTCTGCCCACTTTTATGTGGGGCTATAGCTCTGGAAGGAGCGAGGACAACCCTGTGAGACTTACAAGATTTTTCTTGTTCAACATAGCATGTTTTGTAAACATACCTGGTCCCCTGTCTGCTCTATGAAGCCAGGCAGGAGGCAGCTAGGCCTGTAGCAGCTGCTCTTTAAGCCTGGGAGATTTGTTCCTTGTGTTGTCCTTAGAAAAAGGAAGGAGATGCAGCTGTTGCACAACCTTGGTGTTTCCCTGAGACTTTGTGGTGGGGAAGCCTGGGACTCTGTTCAGCTATGGAGGGTGTGACCCTCTGTCATGCTCAGTAGGGTTCATCGGGAACTTTGATTTGGGGCACACCCTTGTTGGGCCATATATCTATTCTCTCTACTGGTCTAAGCTTGATGACGTTTTCTCTCCACCCAGCTTCCCATACTTCTTCCAGAAAAACTTCCTCCACTCTGCACTCTTCTGCTTGTTGAGCTTCAGAGTCCCTATATTTTGTAATGCCTAAGACAGGAGAATATATGTGCAAAGAGAGATGCCATTGATTCTATCCCATCTCTAAATAAGCCCTGGGTTCTGAACTCTTCTGTCCTTAGCTCTGTTTGCCCCCTCCTTGGTCCTCATGTATGCCCCAAGCCCCCAAGGCTTCATTATCCATCTAGATGTCTGGCATGGAGTTGCCACCACACACCAGACCTCATAGTTTCCCCCAAAGTGTGTTTCTTATCCATCTTGTCTCGTAACATTGCTCAAACATGAAATTTGAAACCATGGCTACCATCTGCCCTGACTCCTATTTCTCTTTCTCTTACCCTGTGTGCTCCAGTACTATGTCCTTAAGTGTTATGACTTACTCAGTGTCCAGGATATCTCACCCACTGAGATTCTGGATTCTCTGTCTCATTATTCACAGCCAAGTCCCAGCTGCTCACTCTCCCCTTTCTGTCACCCTTAACACAGTGCCTCCCAGGCAGTGGACACTAATTCCATTGATTGACTTCAGCTTCCTCAGAGCATCAAGTCAACCCTAATTAGATTCATGACTCTGCAGTCCCTGGACAGGCTTTTGGCCTCTGTATCTGCCTCCAGGCTGGTTCACGGTCCACTACATGGTAGTCCATGCCTTTCTGTTTTGTAACAGGGTAAATGTGGTTCTCTAGCAACGTGACCCAGAATTTCTATCAGGCTGTATCCCTATAGCCTTTGCAGGCACACCCATATATCTCTGTTCCTATCCTGAGCTAACCAAATGGGGATCATAGGCTTCAGCCAGAGCAGAGTTGGCTAGGTGATGTCTGTGACCTGTAGCTGACTTATGTGTATTCCATAGCTTTGGCTCAGCTTTGCACCTGTAGCAGACATCTTAGCACAGCACTTCTTCCTGTCCATGGAGCAGGTCAACTGGCTGTCACTAATATACCTTGTGATATCCATCCCATTTGGCATGGCAGCCATCTGGGTTCTGGACTCTGTTGGCCTCCGTGGAGCGGTAAGTCAGACTTTATTATGTGGGGTGGGTGGGTGGGGGATCCTTTGACTTTGAATGTAAAGCCCTGATCCCTTCAGATTAGACTCCACAAGCCCCACCTTCTAGTCTTCCCAGCAAAGCATCTTGGGGTAGCAGGTAGATATTGAGGTATCCCTATAAGCTAGGGATAGGCATCTGGAGATGTGGGTGTTGAGGCTCTAGGATATCATATAGTCTCTGACTGTCCATTCCTGCAGACTATCCTGGGTGCATGGTTGAATTTTTCTGGGAGTTTGCTACGTGCTGTGCCATGCTTGGCTGTCAGGATCCCCAATCCCTTTGCCTTCTTCATGAGTGGCCAGAGCCTCTGTGCCCTGGCCCAGACCCTGGTCATCTCTTCTCCAGCCAAGCTGGCTGCCTTGTGGTTTCCAGAGCACCAGCGAGCCACAGCTAACATGATCGGCACCATGTGTGAGTCCAGGGATGGGACCTCTTCAACCTGGGCTCAGCTCACAGGCCCTGCTGGATGCCTGTAATCAGCATGAGCCAAGGCCAGGGTGCTTGAACCAGGAAGGATTCACCCCAAGGACTGGGGTGAGGCTTGCCACAGCTGATCTGATACAACTGATTTTCTATCTAGCAAATCCTCTGGGCATCCTTATAGCAAATGTGCTGTCTCCTGCCCTAGTCAAGAAGGCAGAAGACATCCCTATGATGGTGAGGGTCTCATGATTATCTTCCATGTGACATGTATGCTGTGTGAACTTGAGCATATATACATATACTTGTGTACACAGTACAGAAGGTCATTGTTCCTGTGTGTGGTATATACTCACATTTGTTGGTATGACATACCTGGGTGTGTTCAAATCATCTCCTTATGTAGGGATAAGTTTGGACCCTTGGGAAGTTGGGCTGGTGTCATCAAGGAGGGAATCATCCTTGAGTGGTATTCTGAATGCTAGGTTCTACATGAAGCTGTGAAGAATACCTGGGGGTGGAGTGATTGGCCCCAAAGGGCTTAGGTTTGCTGACTCACTGGAGTTTAAAGGCAGGAGGCGGCTAGTAAGGTGGGTAAAGCAGACTGAGACATGTGGGGGCACATTTCAGTGTGACTTCTTTGTGACACTTAGAACCTCTCCCCAGCTTGGCATCTACATCGTTCCTGCTGCACTTGCCTGTCTGTTGGCCACTGCCTGCCTCTGGGAGAGTGTGCCTCCTACCCCGCCATCTACTGGAGCTGCCAGCTCTACTTCAGAGAGTTTCCTCCACGGGCTCAAACTGGTGGGTGATGTGGATTCTGGGAGCAGGGAAGCTATGGTCAGAAGCCTTCTAGGGCTTCTGAATTAAGGGCTGTTTTCCCTTCTAGCTCATAAAGAATAAGGCCTATGTCATCCTGGCCATATGTTTTGGTGGTGGCATTGGTGTCTTCTCTAGCTTCTCAGCCCTCCTGGAACAGATTCTCTGTGCCAATGGCTACTCTAATGTAAGTAGTAGCCCTGCCTAAAGAGTGGGCTCTGCCTCAACCAGGGTTACCTGCTGTTTCTGAGCACTCAGGGCTCACCTCTGATAGAGATTAGATCAGTATCCTCACATGGAGGTGGCAGTCATGGCTGCTTATAGATCCCTGGGTCATGCATGATCTCTGGTGGATGTAGGTGTCTCGTGGGCCATAGGCAGGTGGTTGTGGGTTGTCTGTAGTGATGCCCTTTCCCTTTGTGGTGTGCACACTGCATAAAATCCATCTTAGGAGGCAGCTTGACAGGGTTGTCCAGACTGGCCCTTTAGAACTGCCCTGGTGATGATATACACCCTAAGGAGCTCTGGAGGCTCCCTGCCTTGTGATGGTTCTCAACTTTCCCTCCACACTTCCAGGAGTTCTCAGGCCTCTGTGGGGCTCTCTTCATCGTGTTTGGAATTTTGGGGGCACTGCTTCTAGGACTGTACGTGGATCGGACCAAGCACTTCACTGAAGCCACCAAGATAGGCCTCTGTCTGACTTCCATGACCTTTGTGGCCTTTGCTCTGGTGAGACTGTTAGGAACAAAGACTACCTACCCAGGATGGAGGGATACTATGGCACGCAGGAGTGTAAGGGGCAGCAGGTACAGTGATGGCTTGCCAAGAGCAAGTACCTCAGTGTCAAACCTGCTCTCTGCCTGAGGGTAGCTCTGGGTAGAACTGGCTTCACTGCCATATCATGTCACCCAGTCTAGGAGTTCATGAGGGTGTGTGTGCCATGTCTCACTGCCATCCTTGTTCTGTTCTTCTCTACTCCTTTGCTGGTACCAGGTATCCCAGCTGCAGGGACAGACCTTTGCACTGGCTGCCGTCTGCTCCCTCCTTGGGCTCTTTGGCTTCTCCATAGCACCTGTGGTCATGGAGTTGGCCGTTGAATGCTCATTTCCTGTGGGTGAGGGTGCCTCTGCTGGCTTGATATTTGTCCTGGGGTGAGTATTCTTTTACACTAACCTCCTCTCCTAAGGCATGGACTCCTTCCCTTACCCTACCTGGGCCACATGTCCCAGACTCCTGATCCATGAAGCTAGGAACCTGTTTTCTCTGGCCAGGGATAAGCATGTACTTGCTGTGTGCAAGCCTGGGCCAGCTGCAAGGCGGATGTGGATAGGGACAATATACTGCCCCTGGAGTAACAGGTGTTGTAGAGGTTGGCACAGATGTTGTTCCCTGCCCACAATGGTATTAAATGTGGTGGACCAAAAGTTCTTCTGCCCAGGCTGAGGGCCCTGTGTATCCAGGCAGGCTGAGGGAGTGCTCATCATGCTGCTATTGACGGTGCTGACTATGCAGCGAACAGGTCCATCCTTTTCTACCTGCCAGCAGGGTGAGGACCCTCTGGACTGGACAGGTGAGTGTCTGTGCCTAGGCTTTGGCCCTAGAGAGCAAAGTCGAGACCAGGAAGATAAGGTTATTAGGAGGCCTGGCCCTGTTGAGGATCTTGATTCTTGCTACTTTAATCCCCTAGGGCAGCACCAGTTGGTATAAGTGTGAAATAGTGTAGTCAGATGCCTGGGTTCTGCTTGTGGATGTAGCCCAAAGCCCCTGACACAAATCCAGCACCATGTGAGGTGTTTCAAAATCCAGGAAAATAGACTAAGATCTTAGACAGAGAGGGGCAGATTTCTTGGAGAGAAAAAGAGACAAGGACAGAAATAGAAATACAGAGAAATAGAGAAATTTACATAGAAATGCAGAGACTGAGCCAGGGAGATAGGGATAAAGAGAGTCTACCCGGACAAAAAGAAAGGAAAGTAGGGGTGAATTAGAGATAGACAGGGATAGAGACAGAGATACAAAGAGACAGGAAGATTGAGAGAGTGACCAGCAGGCAGGCAGGCAGGCAGGCAGGCAGGCAGGCAGACAGACAGACAGACAGACAGACAGAGATGTGGAGATGTCAGTGGGTAGCGCAGTAGTGGTACACCCATGTCCCATAACTCATGATTCCTCACTGTTGGAGCCTGCATAAGGGAACATCCTGAGAGCTGTTGAGGGTTTAGACTGGTACTGTTTCCAGTCCTCTCTGTGGTCACCATCACTGAGGTCAACTGGGTCAGGTCTCGCTATGGTGGGAACTGGGGGCTCTAGCTGCTTGGACAGTTGAAGGACAGTTCTGTGCTTGTGTTCCTAGTGTCCCTGCTGCTGCTGGCCGGCCTATGTACCCTTTTCACCTGTGTCTTGGTGATTTTCTTCAACACCCCATACCGGCGCCTGGAGGCTGAGTCTGGAGGATCCTTTTCACCCATGACGTGTGCCAGGGATCCGAGGAGTATAAGCCCCACCCAAGTGCCACCACTTGAGACTCCTGGCTTGACACCTCCAGATGAGGCCTTGAAGGAAGCTCCTGCTTCTGTCTCCAAAGGACGCTCAGAATGGGCAGAGACCATGACCAGAGATGTCTAGTAAAGCATAGGTTTGCTAGGGTCTCTTTGATTGTGCCAACCATGCTAAAAGCTCTGACAGGGACACAAAGTCCTTAGCAGACCCAGGGTATGACAAGATGGCCTTTTGGACCTCAGAAGACTATGATGGAATTGGAAAGAACTGTTGTTATATGGATAGTGGCCAGTTAGGGTGGACCCTGGCCTAGCCATACCTGTGGTGGCTACTGCAAGAGGGCCTGTGCGGGGGCAGAAGGAGTGAGTTAGGGACTCCTGGCATAAGACTGGGGGAGTTCCGAAGGCTATGGCATGACCAGTCTGAGGTAGACAAGTGTAGGAAGAACTTGTCTCCACTGTATGACCAGGACTGAGCCGGATTCTAAAATAGCACAGAGGGCGGTGAGCTGGTCTGGGCAGAGTGGGGAACATATTTCCAGCAATGAACACTCACAGGAAAGTTTGTGTGTCCAACTTTATTGAGCTAGCTGCAGGTTGCAGCCTGAATGGTGGAGCAGCATATACTTTCTCCTCTGCATGGGTAAGCATATAACTCAGTACTTTGTAGTCTAGGTTGCCAGCCACATTGATGAAGGCAAACTCCAGCATCTGATTCACTTGAGAGTGAGCCCAAGATAGGTAGGGTATCGATGGGGAAGTCACATTGGTGGTGGTGGGGGGAAGAGGAGAGACAAATTTCCTGGGCTCTGGCAGCTCAGACTAGTACATTATAGGCACTGAACTTCATTCAATGGGTTTCCAAGTCTTGTTTGACCTGTTCAGGGGTGAAGAGAGTAAGAGGGCCAAGGGCCAGGCCAGAGGAGGGGCTGGGGGTCAGAAGAGGGATTGGAAGAAGTGGGGCAGAGAAGGTGGGAGGGGGGAAGGGTTAGGGAGAGGGGGACGGAGGGAAGAAAGGGGTGGGATACTGGGAGTAATGTGGTGGGAGTGGTACATAAATGGTAGAGACATGCTGGAGACCTAGACCTTACTCCTGCCTCATAGTCTGATGCCTCTATTACTGAGCTAGCCAGCAGCAGCAGGGTGGTGATCTATCCTTTTGGGGTAATGTTGCCTCTAGTTGCCCTCTGATATACTTGGGCTTGTAAAAGCTGTAGGAGTGGGGTTGGAGGTTGGACAGATCTCATTTGAAGTCATCTTGTTGGCTCAGAACATCAGTAGACCTTGGATGCTCAGAGTGGAAAAATGACCGATTAGGCTGCTCTGAAGAAGAGTGGAAAGTTCCTACTTGTGGCTCCTCTTGTGGGAGGCCTGCCTCTTTGTCTACGGCCTCTATTATTGAACTAGCCAGCAGCAGCAGGGTGGTGATCTATCCTTTTGGAGGAATGTTGCCTCTAGCTGCCCTCTGATATGCTTGGGCTTTTAGAATATATGTCCTGCCCACCTGCTACCAAAGCCCAGGTGCCTAATGGCTCCTGGAGCCCGTCATGACTCACAGCAGATACCTGATGGGCTAAGAGGCAAATGCCTGGGATACCAGAATGTTTCTTTTTCTAGTGCTGTGTGTAAGTCATCCATCTATGAAAGGGGTTTAAGACAGCAACAGATGGATAGACAATGGCACTCTGGGTAATGAAGGCCCAAATGGCAAGAATGGCCTTCACCTTAGGTGTTCCAAATGACTATGCTCTCAGGGTCTTAGGGTGGCTAGTTTAATGCCCTGGAGTTAGAGCTCAAGAGGGGCTGGTGAGGTGGGCTTGGTGCTCAGGCAGTATGTCTCTTCTCACAGTAGGTGTTTCACAGACTCCAAACCAGCACTCACTATTCCTTGTGGATGCTGCCTCGCCATCAGGGGTGAGCATCTTGAAGATATTTAGGTCTCTGTAGTTGTGTCTGGGATTTTAGAGTTCTGTCTTGTCCTAAAGCTTCAAGTGCTTCGTCTTGCTGCACTGTCTGGGGAGCCTTGCCTGTTCTGGGGTCCCAAGAACTCCTGTTGTTTGACCTAAGAGGAAGCCTTAGATTCTCAGATACCCATGGGTAGCCCTGGCTTTCATTGGGGGGCCGGGTCTTTGACAGTGACAGAGGCTACATATAGCTAGATAGATGGGGGATGTGTTGGGACTCATAAGGCTTGGGAACTATAGAGAGGGGTTTCTCAAGAGATGTCCCCTAGGGCAGCTCAGGCGTCTAGCCGGGACTTTGTATAAGGACAGGCTGAGGGCTACATCCCAGGGGACTGGACAACTGCAGAGTGAGCCTAGGTAGCCTGGAAGTGACATAGATACTCCTTCCCCTAGCCAAGGCTCCAGGAGACTTTGTTCTGCCGAGGACGCTGCATTTCCAAGGTCTCATCCCACATTAATGGCCACAGGCCATGGGCGTCTGAGCTATACTAGGTACCTATATAAAATAGCTAGAAGTTTATTGTTATTTTTTTTAAAAAAAAAAAAAAATCTGGAGTTTTAAGTACTAGAAACTAAATGCTGACAGGTGGCTGAGCTGAGGGCTGTCCCAGGGCAGAACCCACTGTTCATCCCTCCAAACATGTTCAGGAACATGGTGAAGTTGATGGGCCCTGAGGACTCCTTGAGAATGCCATCTGCTTTGTTGTCCTTGACATTATTTTTGCCTGTTGCAAGCATGGGCAAGGAGTAGGGTGTTCAGTGGGCCCACATTGTCATCCCCAGCTCCTCTGTCCTTGACACTGGCAGGTGACCCCACAGGACAGCCTACATCTGCCATTCCCAGGGTTACTCCAGAGCAGTGCTGAGCACATGTAGACAAAATAGAGGCATGAGACGAAGCGCTTGTCCCAAGGGTGGGGAATGCAGGCTGGGCTCGTTTGGGTCATCAAATCTAAGGACATCATCTTCTGTGGAGGAGAGGAGAAATTTGAGAACTGTCTTCTGTTCTCAAATATAGAAAAGGTAGACACTAGGAAACCACCATCCCAGATAAAAAGTAACTGCTTTTCCAGCTTCCAAGGTAGGACCAAAAGTCCCTGCCCCCACACCCCCACCTCAGGAGTGTCTCATGGTGGGCAACAATGAGAAAGAAGGATCTGTGTCAGCTGAAGTGGCTTGGAGAGGGTGGGAGAAGAGCTGGCGTCTGGTTCTGAAATGAGTCGACCCCCCCCCCCCCATACGCACCCTCTTATAAGCCCACAGGGTGAGTCTGGGGCTAGGATGGAGGTGTTGGGGACTGGCTGTGTCATCCACTGGGTTGCCTTCCCAGTCCCCGCCTCAAACCCATTCCAGGTTTTTCTAACCATCCTGGACACCCTCCGCCAGCTCTAAACAAACCAGGGCCTTGAATAGCTACCCTGAGACCCCGAGAGTAGAGTCCTTTGGAATAGCTAAGGGAAACTGAACAAAGCTAGAATTGGCCACAACACCCCTAAAATAAGAGGATGTATCAGCATTTGGGGCGATGCCCTTGCTCTACCTGAGGAAGAAATCACACCTACTCAGGGAAGTGATACGTGTCCTACAGGTTCTCTTTGTCAATGAAGCTGTCTCTGTCCTTATCTATGAGTGTGAAGGGCTGAGAGCCAATGACAGACTTTTTGTGCTTCTGGTGGCCTAGCTTGGCCACAGCTCCTACCCTTGACCCCCACACCTGGCTCTGCTCCATCAATGGGACAGGTACCAGCTGTGAGGGGACCACAGAGAGCAAAGGCAGATTCACCCACCTCCTAGAACTTCCAGATCTGGGTCTGCTCAGAATTAGAGAAGACATCGAAGAGTAACCTCTGGATATGCAATGCTGTTTTCCGTCGGTCTTCCTGCTGTCTTGAAAGACAGGAGTACTTTGAGGCAATTGGGGAAACACTCAAGGACAGCCCATGTTTTGGGAGACTTAACTCACAGGATGAAGGAACTGTAGCACTGGAGGGTCCAAGCAGCCCACTATGTCCAATCCTAGAGGGCTTCAGGATAAATGAACTCCAAGGATGGGCTCATTCCTGGCATCCAGTTTTCTGAAGGACCAGGCCCTCCCTCATTCTTCCTAGTTTGTCATCATAGAAGCTGCAGGGCATGCATCTCTACACCCACAGCCATTCTTTATGTTCACATGAGCAAACACAC
Source organism: Rhynchomys soricoides (assembly GCA_019843965.1). NCBI lineage: Eukaryota > Metazoa > Chordata > Mammalia > Rodentia > Muridae > Rhynchomys > Rhynchomys soricoides. The sequence goes on along the minus strand of JADRCH010000035.1, from coordinate 11,525,603 downwards.
AAAGACATCCATGTGTAAGTGCATGCATACACACACTTGGATGCCCCTGCCTAGCACCTCCCTTGTTATCTGCTTATCATGCCTGAGTCTTGCCTGCCCAGGATTCAGCTCCCTCCTGTCTTAAGATGGTGCCTGGTCCTGTAAGACAGTCAGACTTTGGTTGTCACTTCCTATAAGAACAGGCTGAGGACTACCACCCCAAGGGAATGGACAACTGCAGAGTGAGCCTAGGTAGCCCAGTGGTAACTCAGATACCCTTTCTTTCAGCCCAGGCACCAGGAGGTTTTACTCTGCCGAGGATGTTACATCTCCAGGGCATGTGACACATTACTGGCCAAAGGCTGGGCGTCTGAGTCATCCTAGGCAACTGGACTCTGCTAGGGCAGCAGAGACTGGAGGTGCTGAGGACAGATTGCTATCTTTTCAAAACTAGCAGATGAATGGCCCTGGCCCAAGAATGTATGGTTTGTTGGGGTTTTTTGTTGTTATTGTTGTTGTTTTGGTTTGGTTTGGTTTTGGTTTTTCGAGACAGGGTTTCTCTGTATAGCCCTGGCTGTCCTGGAACTCACTCTGTAGACCAGGCTGGCCTTGAACTCAGAAATCCGCCTGCCTCTGCCCCCCAAGTGCTGGGATTAAAGGCGTGGGCCACCACTGCCCGGCGTTTTGTTTTTTGAGACAGGGCTTTTCTGTGTATCCCTGGCTGACATGGAACTCACTTTGTAGACCAGGCTGGCCTCAAACTCAGAGATTTGCCTGCCTCTGCCTCCCTAGTGCTAGGATTGTGCCACCACAGCCTGGTAAAGAATGTATGTTTTGTTCTGTGTGTATCAAGCCTTTCATGGTACTAATTTTTACTTCCTGATTAATTGGCAGACCCAGGGCCCACTCTGATGCCACTTCTGGCCCCTCTGTAGCTGGGTCATGGGCAGTAACATTTCTGAGGTAGAAGAGCCTTCGAGATGATTAGACTGCCTGCAATGGGTCAGTCTTGACATGGGCCTTAGGTTTCCTCTTACTCATCTGACAGGCAACGTTCAGGGAAGCAATATGACTTGTATTCTGTCACTGATGCCAGACATTGGATTTCTGAGGTGAGAATAAGGGCAGAAAATATGGGAGGGGGCCTGCCGTATGGATGAGGAAGTCCAGGAAATACGATGAAGTGAGCAGATGAGATCCCCCACAGTCCCATAGTTTGGAGGCCTGTGCCAGATAGGGGCAGCAGGAAGTAGGACCTCAGCCGCCACAGATGGGACAAATGGGGATGGACTATGCATCTGATAGATGGGCAACTCCTACCATAGTATATTTCTAAACTGTGACATCTTCCACATCACCAGAAGTGGGAGTTTGTCCAGGTGTGGGAATGACAGTTGAGAGTAAAGGGCCTCGGCTGGGCTTAGCCCAACTACAGGGGTGGTAAGCTCTAAATTTGAGAGACCCCAGGGAGGATCTTGGCTGAGCCTGGGCAAGCACTAAAGATAGCAGTACACTGGGAATATTTAGATCCTGCACACAGCTGTCTCCAACAGGTGCAGAATCCTCCTAGTGGTGTCCCGAGCTATGTGGAACCTTAACCACTGACCCCAAGCTACAGCAGATACCAAGCCATTCATGTGTATGCTTGTGCCAGTGTGTGTATTGTAAGCCACTTCTGCCTCTACTCCATGTAGCTTCTGTGTACCCACCCCTCAATCCACACTCCTCTTTGGACACCAGAGTCACTTCCACTTCAGGAAGTTTGAGCTGCTAAGGAGTCTGATTTATGTTAAGATTTAGTGAGGGAAATCTGTTTGGTCACAGAAAGTTATCTAACCAGTTGCTCAAGATCAGGAAAGGGAGGGGGGATCAGTGTGTAGATGGCCACAAAGGGTGAGGAAGTTTATTTGGTGCCTTGTAGGGCAGCATGGCTTTGCAGCTTCCTCAGGGATCAATGAGTTGGAAGGAGGGCAGGAATCTCACTGTGGCTCATGTAGGGATGGGAGGGAGGGACTTAAGATCAGACGTATCAAACACAAGAAAAGAGTATGTGGCACATGGCCTGGGTAGTTCTCTTCCTAGGTTAGGAAAATTTCTAGGATTCCAACAGAGGAGGCCCAGGGCTTGGACTCCAGACCAAATGTAAGCACAGTTCCAGAACCTAGGGCAGTGATTCCTCTTCTGACGACCCAGGAGAGCTGAGCACCTATTATGCGTCTTGGAGTTTTCATTGCTGTATTTTATCTGATAGTTATGTTCTCCTTATAAATATGGACTTAATAAAGAGTCAGGAAAAGATGCCCTATCCCTACGGACTGTGTACCTTTCCAAGCCCTGGTGCAATGCAGAACTGAGGAAGCTGGCTCAATCAACAGCCTTAGGGAGATTTTAAGTCACTATGGGGCACTGAGGATCTTACCATGACAGATGTCCACAGAGATTGCTTGTCAATAGTGGGCACAGCTGGTAATCACCTTGTCTCCTGCTTGCCTCATTCCTGGACAACTTCCATCTAGGCCAGAGAGTCTCAGCTTTCCTAATGCTGTGACCCCTAACTATAACATTATTTTTATCGCTACTTTATAACTGTAATCTTGCTACTGTTATGAGTCATTATGTAAATATTTCTGGAAATAAGGGTTTGCTAAACAGGTTGAGAACTGCTGGTCTAGATGGACATGGTTGCTGCCAGAGAGGCACCCACTATGGGGACACAGACTGCAGAAAGTTTGGCAATCTGGGTGATCCATGGTCCGTCTCCACGAGGCCTGGAGAAGAGATCATTAGGACTCAGGACCTGTGGTCCTGAGAGTGTGGGCAGGGAGGCCCAGGGGTTAGCCCCATTTGGATGACCATCACCTGTAAGACCCAAAACAGAGGTGGAAGTTACTAGTCTGGGCGAGAAAACACTGGCCAGAGGACATATGCGCCCAGGGCAGGAAGTTGCAGGAAAACCCTGGAAGGTTGCTGACCTTTCAGGAAGGGGACCCTGCCCTATCTCCCACCCAACGGGCTGCCGGAGTCTGCAAGGTGTGCTCGTTTGTTCCAAGAGATAAAGGGGTTGTTTGCGTCCACAACACCCCCACAACCAGTCCACAACACGTGGGCGACGGATTCCAGGGTTGGTCGTTCATTACACGCTAGCGCAGAAGCATCAAGGCTCTGCGTCACCACCCTTCTAAAGCCATCTTACACTAACAGCCCAGACAGAGATTTCGCACCGGAAAGTGGTTAAGCCAGCCCCGTCGGAACGCTCTGCTATCCTCCAGTCGCTAGGGGGCAGCGTTTTCGCTGCGGCGCATGCGCTTTCCTGGCTCCAGGAGGCGTCTTGCGGTCTGTCTTCCGCCCCAGTTGAGCTTCCGGCGCGAAGGTCACGGACAAAATGGTGCCCCCGGTTCAGGTCTCTCCGCTCATCAAGGTGAATCCGCTTCACCGTCGCTGCTCGGTGCTCAGAGCCCCTGTATTCCCCCTTTCCCCTCCCCTCCCCCGACTTAGCATTGCCCACCCTCGAGACTGCCGGTTGTGGTCTCGAAGCATTCCCGGGCCTGCAACCCTTGCACACACACACCCTCTCGGTACTCCCTTCCTCTCCCCGTATTCCTCGATCTCCGACCCCTGCGATCCCCTTGACCCCCCGGTGTGCCTTCTGCTCTAACGTTTTGTTCTGCAGTTCGGCCGGTACTCCGCTCTGATCCTCGGCATGGCATACGGCGCCAAGCGCTACAGTAAGTTTGGGGACCGGGAGAGCGAGATTCCTAATGAGACACACCTGGCTGTGTGACACTGCTCGAGCCTGCAGCTCCTTGGGAGGGAGATGATGCTAGGCCCTAGAGGGGAGCCGGTGGGAACAGCTATCCGGAGATTCTGAAGTCGGCTTTCTTACGAAGCAGAATTTTTAGGGAAGAAGTTAATTGCTTCCACTCCCCAGGTTACCTAAAACCCCGGGCAGAGGAGGAGAGGAGAATAGCAGCGGAGGAAAAGAAGAGACTAGATGAGTTGAAACGAATTGAGAGAGAACTGGCAGAAGGTATGGCTTTTAGCTCCCCCCAACACCCCCGAGTTTTCTGGAAGTAACTGCTGCTTCGTGGACCAGGGGCTGCCTTTCATCCCATGACGCTTTTGTCCAGTGCTGTCCTCCATGGAGCTCAGTAGAGCGGGGGAGTCATACTACCCCTTCTCTTGAGTGGCATCTGCAAATTGCCTTTCTAGAGGCTACTGCTGAGCAGGCTCTCTGACCCCTCTCTGTTGACTTCCTGTAAATTCCAGTCAGATGGAGAAGGCGGTTGGGGATGCAAGGGATGGTTTTAGTGAAGAAGTTTGGTTCTCTTAGAAGTAGATTCTTGATTGTTTAAAAACTTAAGTCCCCGTAAGGTGGCCCAAGTCTGTATAATATGTGACATGGTCTCCTCTCACTTTTCAGCTCAAGATGACAGCATTCTCAAGTGAGGCGTCAGTGAGCTTGCTTTTCTCTAGTCGTTGAGGATGAATAAAGCTTCATTGTGTGATGCTCTGACTTCTTCTCTTTACTGCCTTGGTTGTTTGCTTCTGGGCACCAGCTCCGTGGTTGTGTCTTGGCTTTTCCTCCAGTAGGGGCTTGGGTGGGGGTGGCGTGGGTGGAGTTTCAAAGGAATTAATGATCATTACCCGACATACATACAAAGTGAAGCCCAGAAGCATGTGAGAAGTACTGAAGGGTACAGTGATAAGGCCAAATTGGGACTCCAGAAATACCAGGGTAATAGAGTGGCCTAGCACCTACTGCTTGCTCTGCTCTGGGCAATTCTGCTTATGTCAGCAGCTCAGGCCCTGCATAGGACAAGTGGGTGTTGATGCCTTCACAATGACATGGGTCTTGTGCCCCCAACTCGTAATTCTTCTCTGGGTCTTAGAAAGTGACCTAGAGCTGAACTATTTAAGGAGGCCTGGATGACTGGGCTTCTGTGTCCAACTGGGTGCTAGTTAGTTCTTGTCAACTTGACACAAATTAGACACCTGGGAAGGGGGACCTCAATTGAGGAATTATCTATCAGATTGGCTTGTGGGCATGTCTGTGGGGCATTTTCTTAATTGATGGCTAATTTGTGGAAGTGCCTAGCCCACTGTGGGTGGTACCACCACTGGGCAGATGGTCCTCTAAGAAAGCAAAATGAGCCGAGCCAGTAAGCACTGTTCTGTGATTCCAGGCTCTGCTCCTGCTTGAGTTCCTGTCCTGACTTTTCTCCATGATAGACTGATGGAGACATGTAAACCAAATAGAGCAAACCCTCCAAGTTGCTCTTGGTTATGGTTATCACAGCAATCAAAAGCAGGCTAGAAGTGTTAACTGCTCAGTTCTGTGCTTTGAATATGTTTTTCTAGGTTTGGAGCCTGTTTTTCTTTTTTAAAGTGAGTTGATCTACAAATGTAATGAGAACCAGCATATGTACACTTCAGAGCTGTTTATTTGGTTGTAGAGGCTGAGGAGCTGCTTTTCCCCTCTACTCCCCCCAAATGGTATCCCACTGTCTGGGGCCCTGAGGGTTAAATTTGCCACCCCCATCCCCTGTAGTGCTAAAGGCAAACTGCTGGATGTATTCTCTTCCCAGGAATGGCCCCATCCACTTAGTGTTGGCCTGTCAGGAGGACACATTCTTTGGGATCCCCATGAGTTCTTTGCCAAATAGTGCCCATTTCAGAGGTTAGTCTTGTGAGGTCCCATTGGACTGCCTCTGCTTTACCTTCCAGGCTGCCCTGTACAGCTGCAGCATCAACAGCAGACAAAGCTGCTGGCTACTTCCTTCTTTAGGGTCCCACCCAGGCATTCAGTACAGGGCAGTCCCGCTCAGGCCACTTCCATTTAATCTCAGCTCTGTTCACAGCCTTGGCCCAGCAGAGTTTCTCAACAGGCCAGATACGATGTGCCTCCCAGTGCTGTCAGCATGTGTAATACTGGCGAGTTATTTTCTCTATGTTCTGACTTCCTGGTCATGGGTTTTTACTGAAGCAGATGGAACTGAATACATACGTATTCAGTAGAGCTCTGATTCCAGACACATTTCACAGATCCTTTATAAAAATCTCTGTGAGAACTTTACCAAACCAGATGAATATTATGGGCTACACCATTTAATTTGTTCATAGTTGGCTTTAATTTGTAAAAACACCTTTAAAATTTCAAAATATCCAAAGTTACGTTCAATCATTTTTTTTTCCTGTTCCTAATGTCTTATACCAAAGTGCTATAGGCAGAGTCCATATCCAGTGGGTGAGTGGCAGGAGGGACCCAAAGCCATGAGATAGGGCTTATAGGATACAGCAGGTCGAGGACTTGGGTGCTGGACCACCATTGCAAATTTCTGTGCCCACTGCAAAAGAAGATAGAGTGTGAGGCTTTGTCTTCTATACCCAGTGCCCTCTGCCCCTGTAGGTTCTCCCTGCAGGGGCTGAACTAGGTCTGTAGCCAACCCAAGCCGATTATGCTGATCCTTGCTTAGTGCTTGAGCCTCTTCGGTCACTATGCCCTGATTACTTTCAGTCCTGACCTCCCATGACCCAGAAGCTGCCTTATTCAATGTGCTCTTACAATGGCCCTGGAGAACCCCAGGGCCAGGGTAAACAAACCCTGGAAAAATATAAGATAGTGTCACTGGGCTTCTGATCCGGAGTGCATTGGCTTGTTCAACTGCCTCACACGATACAGGGTAAGCACTGACTGTGCCTTCTTAACTCCTGCTTAGCTCACAGTTTTTGCCTTTTTGTTGTTTGATTCAGGTTTTCTCTCTTGTTTCCCAGGGGGAGGGGTATGTGATTACAGGCATATGCTACCACACCTGGCAAGGAACTACGTAGTGGAACCAAAGGGCTGATAGGAGTTCAGTGAGCTTACTCCCTCTGTACAGGAGTGAATATACTAGTATTCTTGTCTCAGTGAGAGAGCATTTCAGTCTGGTCTGTGGTCTACATGGCATGCTCCATGAGGGACAGGACAGATGGATGGGGCATTCCTTGGCTCCAGAGCCTCTGCCTATGCTGTCGGGCTATCTGAACTAGCTGCCTTGCTGCTTGCGTGGTAGTTCTCTGCCATTTTACAGCATTGACTTAGGGGTTAACTGTGAGCTCATCCCAGTCCTCTGAGGGGCCAGACCTTTCTTGGCTGCTACTCTGTCTTCTTCCTTCTTCTTTTCTTCCTCCAGGGCCTTGACTTTGGCCTCATACTCGTCAGCTAGTGTTTTCCACTCCTTTCTATTATTTTGCAGCCGGTCAAACATGGGCAGGATCTCCTCGTGAAATCGAGAAAATTCCTAGAGGGAACTGAGAAGTCACCATGCTGTTTCACTGATCCTGGAGGGCTCAAATGATAGTTCTTCAAGGCCTCAGGCTTCTCTACCACCAGACTCACTGGACTGAGAATGGTCTAGAATCATTGAGCTACATATCTTAGTTATAGGATTCTGGTATCTGTGGCATATTTATCTTAAAAGTCATAAGGACAGTGGAATGAGGCTTCACACTCCCTGGCATGGAGCATATAAGATGACCACTCTTAGTACTAGTCACTGGACTGCAAAGACTGATCCCAGGTCACATGATCTGTGGTTCCACACCACACCACAGGCCCAGCATAAGCTTGGTTTCCTGACTCTTAGCTTATTTCACTTGGTGCTTGCCCTAGGCAATGTCATCTGTAGTTAACCAGCATAGGAGAGAACCACTGAGGTGTCTTCTTTCCAGAAAATCTCTTAAGGAGGAGGACAGGATAGGAACTTTTGTGAGATGCAGCTGTTGGGTATAAGTATTTATGATACAGTACTAGCAGGATGAACACCCCAAGAATAGAGCGGAGAATGTCACCTGCAGGTGGATTGGAAACTCCACCAGCCCTACAGCTGCTTTCAGGTGACGTCAATGGGTGGAGGAACAGTGGGGCCCACAGTGGCCACCTCTTCCTGTCTCCCTGGCTGCTTAAGATTGACTTCACTTGAAATCACACAGCATCTTCCTTACAGTGTGGGGTCTGTCACCACTGAGTACAACTAGAGTGGTGTGGAGCTTGGGTGTCATGTACATCACATGAGGACATTACTCAGGCCTATCTTGTGAGTCTCTTCAAGTTCCTGTCTTATACTCTATGATCAAATAGCAGAACTCAAAAAGACTTGACAGTTCATTGGTGCCTGACCAGCTGGTGGGAACATGGCTGCTATCGTGTTCTTCAGGTTGTATTGGGATATGCCATTGGAGACAGATAAGACTCAGGCTTGCCTTCACATTTTCACCGATACCTAGTAGGCAAGTTGCAGCCATTTTCCTGAAGATGGGGTGTCCATTGTGGGTAAGGGGGTACTCTGAGGCAGGGATATTTAAGGTGAGAGCTCAGGATGAGTAAGGATATTCTAGGTAATATACTTGGTGCTTCTGAGGGACATTCATAAGTTTTGGGACAAACCATTGCCTAGGCAGGTTGAGATGGGTGTTGTGGTTTCCCTCATCAGATAAGGGTGGAGATCATACAAATGTCCCTGTTAAGTCCCTGCTGGATCCAGCCCATTCCCTACCCACTCTTAGCCAGTCCACCCCAGCCAACACAAAATACCTCTGCTGCGCACCTTGTACACGAAAGTACATACAAAGTCAATGAAGCCAACTTGCAGCTTGGGGAGCTCAGCTGCTTTGTTCCGGTCCATCATGGGCTTGTAAAGAAAACACAGGCAGATGACATGGGTGCTGTCTCTCCCTATGAGACTTTGCTGGCGAAGACCTCTTTCTTGCTAAGTCTGTACCTTGCCTAAAGCCTGCTCCAAACAGTTCCTCACATTGGCTAGAGCTGGCATGGAAGATAAGTGGTCAGACCAACCCTGTTTAGTTCCCAGTTCCTATGTATGTAGATACCATCTCTGGTGTTAGCAGTGGGTCCTAACCCTAACTGTAACTACCTCATTGTCTGTCTTGCCATGGACTACTACCACTACTTCTCCTGTCTTTCCTTAGGTTTGCCCTTCTCTGAGTTGACCTCCCTGGACTGTCCTGCCTAGTGGATGTACTCTGTAGCTGCATAGATCCTAGGTGCTCTTGTGAGCTACAATTCCAATCTTATAATTTTTTGTGATTTCTATTCTTCTACAATATGCTAAATTACCCATAATCATGCCAAAGAGCCCCACAAATCAAGGCTGACTCCGGGACCTTAAATTCCTGGGGTCTGGCCGGGCAGTGGTGGCACACGCCTTTAATCCCAGCACTCAGGAGGTAGGGGCAGGCGGATTTCTGAGTTCGAGGCCAGCCTGGTCTACAGAGTGAGTTCCAGGACAGCCAGGGCTACGCAGAGAAACCTTGTCTCGAAAAAAAAAAAATTTCCTGGGCTCTGGAGCACTACCAAGCATTCTAATTCATATATGTCAAGATGGAAGATTCTGGAAGCAACACTCACAATAGGCTGTTGATCCAAGACAGTCCTCTCCAAGTCCCCTTGTTCCCAGAACTCAGCAGCCACCAGAAGAGCAACCTGAGCACACACAAAAGTTATAGTGGGGTTCTATATTCAGGAGCAGCAGGCCCTCCCCTCAAGGCTCTGCAAGCAGTGTTCTTATGTGCCTCTCAGTGCTGTACCCAGGCATTACTTCAAAAACCAACACCATTTCCCTGTATCTCCCTAGGTACAGACCCAGGATGGCCTGTGAAGGGCTACTCTGGGTCCAGATGGTCATCAGTCCTGACCTTGCTCTGAACTTCCCAGGGCTTGGTGATAGCAGACAGGTCACATGCAGTCATCATCATGGCCCTATGGACAGACAGAGCAGACTACCTGTCCTTCTGAGCAAAGAGTAAACACATTTTCTCACCAGCTCTCTGGGACAATCCTAGGGAAGGTGTTGGTCCCATGTCACCATCTTATAGGTGAAGAAGGGGAGCTGAGGTTGAAGCAAGTGGTGGTCAAGGGTGCTAAGGAAGATTCTGTATTCTATGCTGAGGCCTGTGAACCTCAGGATAGATTGAGACAGTGCCTTTGTTCAATTTAGAGAGAACTCCTGTGGAGTCTCCTGTCCCTGGGGTTAGGGAGGTCTGCAGGGCTAATTGGCCAACAGTGGACCTGCCACTTACATGACTATCTCCTTTCGAGTGGTCTCTAGGGATAAGTATTCAACCCAACTCTTCTTATCTTCATAGTTCTTAGACTCATCCACAATCTTCTGGAACATTGTTCTCTTCCTGATCCCAAGAAGGAGGGAAGGAGTAGGTGACAGACTGGTCACGGTCATCTATATCTACTGAGGGCTCTACCCATATCTCCTGCCTCTGATGCATTCTTACTTGAAGTAGAGGGCCAGGTCAGTGGCAATGATGGCAATGTCCATGAGGTGGATCACATGTTCATGCTGCCGCCGGTTCAGGTTCTGGTAGATGTTCAGGCTCTGTAGGGACCATCAGTTGGTGTTGGGTTGTGGCAGATGTTGTCTGTGCTACCCTTGTTTTTGACTCTTAGGGCCTACTCTGTCTGATCCCCTCACTCCAACCTGACCTTCACTTATGTGACACCAGAGCAGTCTTAAGGCTGCTTCTCCAAGCAAAGATAACCATCCCTGTCTTTCTTCCCTTGGTGTCTACCCTTTGTCTGGTAGGGTCCTGGGTCAGATACCTTTGCCCATTTCCATGATCCGTTGTACCCTCTAGTGGCCATTCCAAGCTACTGCTTCCATGACTGCAATTCTGCCCCATGAATCATCTCTAGGTGTGAGCCTGTCCTTTAGCACCTCATACTGATAAATCCATGCTGCCCAGGGCCTCCTGCTTGTGTACCACAGCCCAGAGAAGAACCCAGAACCAAATCAGGAACAAACCTCCTCTGCCAACAAAAACTTCCCAAATTCCAGGTGGTGCCTTTCCAGAATTGAGGAGCCATGTAATTTGGCTAGAGGATTCTGGGATCTGTTGTATATTTTATTTAACAGGAAAATACAACAAAAAGCAATGTTAGAAAGCAGTAGGATGAGGTCTGACCCATCTGGCACTATGCCTTCAAGGTGGTCCATCTCAGTACTGATTGCCAGACTGCAAAGACTCACCCTAAGGGCATGTGATTTATGGTTTACCATGCCCACCACGAGCCTGCCCTCCCCACAGCCTACTTCATCTGGTACAGGTTGTTGGTGCCACGGTGGTCGATGTCGTGGCACAGGCCAGCTGTAACCATGGCGAAGGCCTCTAGGTCTGTGTAATAGCTCTTCAGTTTGCCTGTCTGTGGGGATAAGTCCAGTCCTGAGTCCTGCCACTGGCCCAGCTCTCTGGCTCCAGAAGGCAGGGCTTGAGGGGAATGTGGAGTGGCCCAAACCCATCCCTTTGCCCACCCATTCCTTCCACCCACTGCTGGGACTGGACACATACAGTCAGCATCCTAGGGCCAGAAGGTAGTTAGCTGTGGTCCTTGCTCCAGCCCCCTGAGTCATCTTGGCCATCCCATTTATACACATACCATGAGTAGCGTAAACATGGTCTGGGCTACATTGAAGCCATGGCGCCAGTTGTGGTAGGTGATTCTTCGATAGGCTTTGCTGACAGAGAATAGGAAGCGCACCAGGACCTGGGACACAGAGGACATGTGAGCTCTGGAATCCGTCCATGAGTCTACACAACACCACGTAAGAGTCTACCCAAGCCTCTCATGCTGCTTGCATTAGAGTCTGTTGGACCCATTTCCCTCCTTCTATATTGTTGGCCTCACAGCCCTTGCTCCTTGTTCCCATTGGCCCCTTCCTATTTGGAAGGGGCTCTCACAGAAATACCAGCCTGTCGCTCCTGTTTTCTGAGGAGCATGAGATATTATTCATTCTTCATGTGGGCTGTGGGAACACAGGTATGGAAGTGGATGCAGGATAGAGTGAGAAACCCAAGGAGAGAGCAGAATGGTGGGGCTCGGAGCTCTTCCCTTCCTCTCCATGGTGATCCCTGAGGGGCTCTCCTGTAAGCAAACCTAGAGGTGCTGTGTATTTTCTATTCTGGTGAGCAGTTGCTGCAATTCCTTAAGGGTCCTATGACAAATCCCCTATTTCCCTGTGATGTCCTAATAAAAATGTTTGGAAAACCTAGTTAACAAACTTTCCACCCATCCATCCACCCATCCACCCATCCATCCATCCATCCATCCATCCATCCATCCATTCACCCACCCACCCACCCACCCATCCATCCACCCATCCATCTACCCATCCATCCATCCATCCATCCATCCACCTACCCATCCATCCATCCATCCATCCATCCATCCATCCACCCACCCACCCATCCATCCACCCACCCATCCATCTATCCATCCATCCACCTGTCCATCCATCCATCCATCCATCCATCCATCCACCCACCCACCCACCCACCCATCCATCCACCCACCCACCCACCCACTCATCCATCCACCCAACCATCCATCCATCCATCCATCCATCCATCCATCCATCCACCCATCCAATCTTTTGTATTTCACTGTGATGGATGTGTTTGTCACCATCACTCTCTGTGGGATTCATGGACATCCTCCCCCTATTACCATACCCGCTTCACCTCTTAGGGGACCTGTAACCCTTAACCACCCCTCCACTTCCTCTTGTTCTGGAGCCTCCGACCATATCTCCTCACCTCCTGGGGAATCTGGAACTTTCGGACTACACCCAGCTCATAGTACATCTGGATGCCACATTTGACTAGCTCCAGCTCCGTACACTCCAGATCAGAGAAGTGGAACTCATAGATGTCAAACTTGGTAGGCCCTGGAAGTTCTTCCTTCTGTAAGAGAGAGTGTGGGCTGAGAGAAGCAGGTCTACCACACCCCTACTGGTTCTTAACCTTTCTTTTCTCTGAACCATTGTCCAGGCAGACACCCAGGTAGGTGTGGTGATGTCTGCCTTCCAATTACTCAATTTATAGATATGTCACTATTTATCATATCCTACTGTTTCCTTGCACCAGGTGACCTGACAGTGAGAAGCCTGCCTGGCTTGGTGGCAGTGATGTTGGAAAAGCAAACATAAAGATATATACATCAAAAGGTACAGAGGTACACTCATGGATTTAGACCTACCCATATGGACACATGGCACATATGTGCACACTCACAATACACAGAGCCATTGGTGTTTAGAACTTGTTAGTATTAATAAACTCCAAAACTTGTTCAGTAAGAAAAATAGCTCTGGTGATTCTGATAAATCACACAGGTGACAGAAAAAAGATAGGTGCCCCACAACTGTCAAGTTAATGTACAGGTGTTCTCTGGGAGACACACAAACAAGTGTTTCTATGTGCCTACACACATGTGTGTGTACACACAAGTGCACACAGAAGTATGCACACACATGAACATAGATATATCTAAACTAGGGACTATAGCACCTAGTTACTCTGTAGGGCGGCAGCACAGATGGACACTGGGCCTAAATTGTGCATGCAGAAACTAAAACATGGATAGTTCTGGTAAACACAGAGGAAACAGGAAGGCAGATAGGGACACACAGCAGGGCAGATATCAAGTAAACACCAGCTGGACACTCGAGGAGCCAGTATTGTCATCTCTGCTGGGGTGTGTTGACATGCCTACAGAGGTAGCACTAACATCATGAGAGGAAGCTGCATGTGCCAGGGCTCTCTCCTGACACTCATGAGAGCAGCTTGTGTCCATGGGAAGCAGATTCTCACCAAGATTTTCCCCAGTTCATCCTCCTCACAGTCAGCAGGCTCTTTCCCCAGACGATCTCTTGTTGGCTAACAGAGAGCAACAGGTTAGTTTTGAGACTGAGTGATAGTGTCACTTCACCCTATATAACAGAATAACAGCATCACCTACACCCACTATCACTCTCACCCCAGGAATGAGAGAGTGACAGTGACATAGTGACCTCATTACCTTTCCCCCACAAGGGATAGGATGATAGGATCACCCTTACCCTATGACTATGACTGAGTGACAGAATGGTGGTATCATGCCATCCATGCCCATCCATAAGCGTGTCACTAGTGGCATCTCCTTTACTCCTGTGACAGTAACAACATCACTCTTACCTTGTGAATGTAACAGAATGATGGTGAGCCATCACAGGAAATGTTGAACACAGGGTCCCTAGTCACTGAAGGACAGCAGTCTCCCTTGTACTCAGACATCCTCAATTCCAAACATAAGTGTTAAGTTCCTGGGGACCCTGGCATTCATTCCTTTCCCTGTGCTGTCCTTAGTGACACAGATGGATTACAGATGGATTACAGATGGGCTAGGAAGGCTCTGGTGTCACCTACTCACTGCTTAGGATGAGGCACAGGGACAGTGTCTGAGTGGCACAGTGTCTAGTGTAAGGGTAAGACCTAGCTATTGGGCTACAGACATATGTCCTTATCACTGAGCTCTCTGCCTCCCCCAATCAGAGGGACCCCATAAGATGCCAAGAACAGTACCAAGATTTCCTGGATTTCATCTTTGTCACATCTCACATGGTACAGAACCATGTCCTGGGCGATGTCCTTACGGTTCTCCAGCTTGTTCATCTTGTCATAGGTGTCTGTGTTCAGCACTGACCATCCCAGGAACTGTGTCAGAGACTGGAGGTAGACAGCAGTGTCACCCCATTAACCATGCACTCTGGTGAGTGCTAGCTACATTCGTTTTATACCTGTCACTCAGTGGCCAGTTTCCCAGACTGCTACGGTACAATGGATGCCTCTGAATGAGGCCTCCCAAGATAGAACTTTGGGAACCATCCTTGTCCCCTTCTCCCTGATGTAGTGCTAAGCAGGGTCCAAATGTGTGTGAAGAGGGATAATCCTTGCTGATGTCCCACAACATGATAGACGGACCCCTCTGTCCACTATGATACTAGATTATTTACCTCCATAAGGACTTCATCTTGATCATCGAAGGGCTTTCCATCTTTCCTGTTGTAGAAGGTTGCCACCCCCACAATCTCCTCCTTCTTGTTGACAATGGGCATGGAGAGAACATTCTTGATCACCCATCCTGAATCATCCAGGGCCCCCTCCTGCAGGGAGTAGAGAAAGAACTAGGCTGTTCCAGGTGTGGTTTGGTAAGGACTTAGTGACTGGGGGCAGGGTTAAGACCTCATTTTTTTCTGTCCTCAGGCCATGCTAATAGGTTGTATGCCGACTCTTCACTTTCACTTGTCTGTGAGCTTTATGTTCATGGGCTTTGTGCAGTAATTTTGTGGGCTGGAGGAAGCTGTTTTCCCAGCATAGCAGACTTCATAGACACATGAAGGCTCCAGTCCCCAAGAATACTTATTAGGACTGAGAAACCTTGCTCAAAGCATTTACTCACTGCTCAACAAATGGATCCACATTTCTGTTTTACACTGGACTTTGAACACGCTGTAGTTGGTTCATTCTGTCTTCCAATATGAAATATGGATGGTAATTTTTGGCCAGTTCCTCCAAGAGGCTGTTAGTGATGTTCCTACTAACATAACCTCCCCTAGGAAGTGCTGTGTGCCCAGAGGGGATGTTTGTCCAAACCCCAGACAAAGACAGGTAGAGCAGAGGAACTCTAAACCATCACAGTTCCAGCACAGAAAAGTTCCATCAAGTGATATCAGATAAAGTTCCGCTGAGTCCTACCAAAATTGAGCCCAAAGATTAGCTGACTTCTGTACACAGTGAAGACCAACTGAACCAGATGAACCCAGTGAAGATCAACTAAAACCAGCCAAGATCACTTGAGGCCAGACAGGATCCACCTAGCCCAGATAAGCTCTCCTGAGTCCAGCCAAGATCAGTTAAATCTAACTGAGCCCACATAAAATCAGCTAAACTGTAACCCTGGAAATACAAATACATCTCTTGTATGGTTTTCCAGTCACCGAGACTGAAATTGTTTCTTCTATTTTTCTTTTTCTTTTTGAGACAGAATCTCACTCTTTAGCCAGTGTTGGCCTTGGGCTAACCTGCAGCAATCCTTCTGCCTCAGTCTTCTGAGTGCTCGGGTTACAGGTGTAAGTGAAGTTGTTTTATGTGTGTATGTTACATACATTGGTGTGCCTGTGTGTGCGTGTTAGATGTTTTCCTCTGTTGCTTGCCACTCTATTTTCTGAGATAGGATTTCTAACTGATACTGGAGCTCACTGATTGGTTAGATTAGCTGGCCACTAAGCCCCTGGAATCATCTTGTCTTGTCTGCTTCTTAGCTCCCCACTTGGATTGCAGGTACATGTGCCTGGGCTTTATCTATGTGGGTACTGGACCCTCATGTTTTCATAGAAAACAATTCACCCGCTGAGCCATCTCTCTAGCTCCCAAAAGTTGTTTCAAGGGGAAGAACCTAATTCAATCCATCATTTCTGAAACAAAATATCCTCTTTTTCTAGTAAAATGCAGTTTCATTAAATGAGTAGGCAGGTTACCTGAAAGTTGAACATTTCATCAGCTGACGCATTCATGATGTTACAGATCTGGAAAGGAAGAGAAGCAGTTTCACTCTGAGCAATTGAACACATGAACACAAGCACTAACCTACTTAGCCTTGCCTATAACAGAGGAGCTTCTAACTGGGCAAAATGAACAGCAGCTAGCAGGAAGGGCTAATAAGAGGTAGCGGACAGCATGCATTGTAGCACCAGCAAGTACAGGCCAAGGCCTGGAAAGGGACACTCACAAAGCCACTTTCTGCCACATAGGTTGGAAGGCCACTGGCCAGGGCCCAGTGATCAGCTGGGGGTGTGCTGTGGGAAAAGAAGAATGGATGCTTGGATTGTTAGAGGGAGCAATGTACGAATTCACTTTACACCCTTCCCTGAGCTCAGGTGGGATGAGGCTAGGAAGCTGATGAGGACCAGAGGGGGTCAGGATGAGCTAGCTACCTTCCATTCTGCCATGTTGAAACTCCTCATTTTGCAGGATCTCTTTCCCTATTGGAGACTCCTGACTTCAGTTGGCCTCTGGAGACTCAGAGCTGGCTACCTCTTCTTCATTCATGATACCTGAACCCTACTGCCTGCTTGGAGCCTGTTTGGGATGTTGACAGGCTTATGGGTTCATGAGGTCATTGGTCACATAATCATAGGACCACTGTCCCTCTAGGGCAGACCTCTGTGCTAGACTTTTCTTTGAGGTGTGACAATGGCCTCACCTTCTGGAGGTCTCCCCTGCCAAGGCTGGGATGGTTGAGTTTCTGCTGATGAGGCCACCTAGACAGCTCACCTGACTCCCTAGATATGTGTTTCAGATATCTAAGTGCCTTAGGCTGGTCACTTCTCTATTCATCTGCCCATGTTCCTCCTCACTGTTCTGGGAAGGCCCTGCGGCTCTATATAAAAACCCCAGATGGGCTGGAGAGATAGCTCAGCAGTTAAGAGCAATGATTGCTCTTCCAAAGGTCCTGAGTTCAATTCCCAGCAACCACATGGTGGCTCACAACCATCTGTAATGGGATCCGATGCCCTCTTCTGGTGTATCTGAAGACAACTACAGTGCACTCATATCAATAAAATAAATCTTTTTAAAAAAACCTCAGAGATGGCTGCTCCAGAGGTTGTATTTGTAGATGTCCCATCCTGGTGTGAGCTGCATGTCAAACCCCAGAACTTACGGAATGACTTTGATGTCTTCTTTGCCATGGAGGATATAATCAATGACTTTGTAGAAGACAATTTCCTGAGAAACAAAACACATCAGTGTAGGGACTCCTGGTCAGCTTCTCAATGGAGTCTTTCTTTAAGGGAAAAGAGATCAACACCCACCCAGACATATCCATGCACAAAAATGCACATCCAGAGATGATACATGTACAGCACTCAGTAATTACATATATACAGTGCATGGTCTATGTGTATACCTCCTCTCTCTCTCTCTCTCTCTCTGGCACTCAAACTCATAGATGTGTATTGCAAACCCAGGTTTTAGATCTATCTTTCCTGTATCCCATTTAACTTCACACCAACTGGGCCCATACTCCAAACATACACTAAAATTCATGTGCAATCATGTCACAATATTTATAGGAGCTCTGGCAAGCTAAAGCAGATCTAGAAAATCCACCATCACTGGGGAAGTGCAACCTGATAAGAGTAGATAGGTGCTTGGGGCTACACTAGTTCCCCATCCTCTTCATGGAGTTGGATCCAGGCTAGCCAGTCTGTAGGGTAGTTGCCATCACCTATCGGCCCAACTTACCCGGCCATCAGGTGTTCGTGGGCCTGAGTATGGCTGGGCTTCCCCCATCAGCACAGGCCACACATCAAAGAATTCCTGGAAAGAGAAAAGAGAAGGGACACTCAGCCTATGAGCTGGGTCATGCTGGGGAGGAGGCGCCTGAGAGTTTGAGACCTCACCTTCTCCTTGGTCATGTCCAGGAGGCCCACTGAGTACCGGTCGCAGTTTAGATAGGCCCGAACAGTGTAGAAGGCCTTGTGGAACTGTCTTTCAATGTCTGTCAGCTCTTCAAACACCTTATTGGCTGACCAGAGAAGCACCTAGAGAGGTGAAACACATGTTGGCCTGTAGCTCCCCACATCTGGCCCCAGAAATTTCTGGGGTCCACTTAGACTTAGTACCACAAACACTTCAAGCTTAATTCCTACGGGGTGCCCAACTGGCCCTGAGCCCAGGAGAACATGGACTGATGGTGTGTAACTCAAGGTTTACTGTGAACACAGTCTTACCTGAGTCTTGACCCAGAGGGACCCTGGAAACTCACTGGATGGCAAGTTCTCCAGGCTTGCTTAGGCTTAGTGAATGTGCCAGTGGGTGAAAATTGAAGTCACTGTGAGTTTAAAAGTCAAAGATCCAAGTAGCCATTCTCACCCACTGTGCAGTTAACCCAGGAAGCACATGGCTTGCACTGTAGACAGCAGATCCTTTTGTGTCTCAGCAGGGTGAATTTGAAAGGGCGTATTTTGTTAATACCTACACAGGTCTTTGGCCAGACCAGGTTGAAGAATCTCCTTTTACAAGCCTAGGCCATGGTTTTCAAACACAAGTCCTGGTCTTGGTAGACATTGGTATATATTGAAACACAATGTATACCACCAGCCCAGTCAGTCCTCAGACTCATATCGGGCCTGGTCTATAGCAGAGTCCCTTCTCCATGGGCCTTCCTTGGTGGCTTCTTCATGCCAGTTCTTGGACCTGATGAACTCATTTCTTATAGCCTTCCTAGCAGGAGGTAACCCTTCCTAGTCTCCACCTTCCTGCAGTGACCCAGCCTCTGTTGCTGCAGAAGCACCGCCATCAGTCTTCGCACCTTGGCCTCGGGCTCCCACGTGTTCACATGCTCACACTCAACACTGTCCACACTACTTGCAATTTTCCAGGAGACATGAATCTTGACAGGCTCAGGACTGCATTTTCCCCTTCACATCAGCAGCCCAGCCCTGGACTTCTTAAACCACAGCGTTCAGGACCTGAGATCCTGGTCCTAGCTGTCCCAAGGCCACCTCTGCCTCTAACACCCTGGCCCTGCCTCATCCATGGGTGGTTTCTGGTCACCCTTATACACCTTATGATCACCCATGACAAAGCTGAGGCCACAAACTGGAAGTCTGGCTGCTCTGCTTTGATAGTCTTGGGACTATCAAAAAGAAAGGAACATGGACTCCTGTTCTTAGGATGTGAGGTTCGGAAGAGCAGTGACATTTGTTATGTCTCAGAAGAACATTTGGCTGATTGTGCATGTGTGTGAACGTGCCTCCCCCACCACGTGTGTGTGTGTGTGTGTGTGTGTGTGTGTGAAGAGAAAGAATGGGTAAGCCTGTAAGTATGTATGTGTGGCTGTGTGAGTGTAAGTCCATGAGTGTTGAGTGTGAGCACTGAGTGTGTGATCAAATGAGCAGGTATTTTGAGTCAACCATGCCTCTGTCCTATACATATTCCCTGAGCTTGCTCGCTCGCTCACTCGCTCGCTTGCTTCCTTCCTTCCTTCCAATTTATCTTATTTATATGAGTACATTGTAGCTGTCTTCAGACACACCAGAAGAGAACATCAGATCCCATTACAAATGGTTTTGAGCCACCATGTGGTTGCTGGGAATTGAACTCAGGACCTATGGAAGAGCAGTCAATGCTCTTAACTACTGAGCCACCTCTCCAGCTCCTGAGCTTTATTTTTTAGGTAGTCAGGCACAACCCCTTACTGGTGTTCGGGGTGTTCACCACAGCTTCTGGATGTCCTGCTACAGTGCAGTAGATTCAGCCACGTATTTGACTTTGGAGTCATATGAGTGTTGGTAGTTCAAACTTTTTTCTCAGGGACACAACAGAGTAATATCATAACACAGTGTTTAGGGGTAACCTCTCTTTCTCTTGTCCCCTTTAGAGGTCTCATACCACCTTCCCTCTGTAGTCTGGTTCTTCCAGCAATTGGGCTCTTCTGTGAATGCCATCATTCCTCACCCAGTTGGGGAAACAAGATCTGAGACTCTGAGGAAATGAAGGCCCAGAGAGGACAAAGCCTATCCAAGCTGGTCTGACTGAGATCCTTGCAAGCCTTCTGTTCTATATTCCTTGTTTTCATTTTTAAAAATCTTTCCAATGGCTGGGCAGTGGTGGTGCATGCCTTTAATCCCAGCACTCGGGAGGCAGAGGCAGGTGGATTTCTGAGTTCAAGGACAGCCTGGTCTACAGAGTTCCAGGACAGCCAGGGCTACACAGAGAAACCCTGTCTCAAAAAATCCAAAAAAAAAAAAAAGAAAAATCTTTCCAATGGTCTCTGGCAAACACAGTAATCCATGATGACCAAGTACCTGCCATTGCATGAGTCAGATCAAGACCCCAGGGTTGCTCTGCTGTAGTCAACATTCATGGCATGCCTGACAGCCCTCCTGGCCTCTGATCACAGTGCTCTGGAGCTTCAGGTCAGCAGCCTCTGAATGTTGTTACTCTGGCTTCACACAGCATGCTTTGGGGCAGGAGCAGCTTGCCATGTTGGGGTACAGCATCCCTCTCAGAGGCTCTTCCTGTGGGAACAGCACTCAGGCTTTGTCTTCCCATCCCTGACTGGTAAACACATACTGCTGAGGCCTCTGCTACTCTCTATGCCTAAGGGGCCCTAGGCCTTAGCCCTTGCCAGCCTTTTCTTTCTACCCAGACACTTACCTCTTTTAGATAGCCTATCTCAGGCTCATCCCAACCCAGATATCAAAAAGAACAAGCAAGACAGGTATGTTCTAGGTCTCAGTGGAGAAGCATTCAAAGCAAAACCATAGGAGCACTTGGACTTTCAAGGACATTAGAAAGCCAGACTCATAGGAAGCTTTTGACTAAAGTATCAGAAACTTCTTCATGTGTTTCCTAGTTCCAAGCCTTAATTCTATGATCCCCTTTGAATTAGTTCTTACACAAGAGTCAAGATTAGGTTTGTTTTCTTTCTGCAGTATGTAGATAGCACTGTTCACTGACATCTACCCTATTGTGTGTTCTTGGTACTTTTGTGTAGAAAAATAATTGATTTGGCTCCATTTCTGGGCTCATTTCCTACTGATTGAGCTATTTGTTTTTATAACAGTACTGGGCTGTTTTGATTACGATAGCTCTGTAATATATTTTGAAATTTATAGTTTGTATAAATCACAGGACTGACCAGCAAGAGGTCTAGGAGAGTTGTTTCTGGGCCTTGGTAGCAGCCTCTGCATGGCATTGATTCTCTTGAATGACCCCAAACAGGAGGACAATCTGTGTTCTCTAGCAAAACTTACCCATAGGAGGCCTGTATTCAAGATTGTTTTCTCAAAGGACCGATGGCCTAAATAGTCTTACATATTTTAATATCTAAGTTGGTAGAACGTATTTATTCTCCCTAGTTGGGAAAGATTAGGAGGTGTGGCCTTGTTGGAGGAGGTGTGTTCCTGGGGGAGGGGCTTCGAGGTCTCAAAAGACTTGCGTGATTTCATTTCTAATTCTCTCTCTCTCTCTCTCTCTCTGCCTCTTACTTATGGATCAAGATATGAGCTCTCAGCTATTCTTACTGCCATGCCTTGTTCTCTAGCAGCAGTATTGAGACCCTTTCTTCATGGTGAACTAAGAACTTGTTATCAAATATCTAGGAATCCTGGGAGTCAGGTGTATTAAAACTAAATCATGTAAGCTTATACATTAAAACATTATACTAAGAACCAAGATGAAGCCAAACATGGTGGCTCGTGCCTATAATCCTGGCACTTGGGAAATGGAGGCAGAAGGATGAAGGCCAGCATCTGTTACATCGCGAGATCGAGAGCAGTGTGAGCTATTCAAGACAGTTTCAAGAGGAAAGAAGTAAAAAGAAAGAAAAGGGGAAATAAAAACTCAGACTCACCATCTTTCTTGTGCTTCCTTATTTTCTGTTCTAGCTTCTGCTTTTAAGAAACTCCTGGGGGAAAATGTGGAAATCACAGCTCTTTTCTTCCCATTCTGGGTCTAGGGACACCACGGTGGGTACTCCAGGCTGGCTCCCTCCTTACTGCTCACTGCTTACAACCCCGTCTCTCATGTCAATAAGTCCTCCCCTCCTGTCACCTCCACCATGCAAACAATAGGTAGAGGCTATGAGCTCTTTGGTGCAGTGAACAGAAAGAATTGCTCTGTTGAAACTGACTGGGAGCCAAGGGGCAGGTCAGAGTGATCATCAGCATGTGGGGGTCCCCTATGGTTTTCTTATCTTCAAGTAATTTATTATTGTCTCTGATCAGTGTAGCTGAGGTGCTTTTCAGAAAGGGATCTGAATAATTCTCAGAACCTTCAGGGTTTGGGAAACATGGTGAGGTAGAGTTTGAAAATGTTTTAATGAGCTGGGCAGTAGTGGCACACGCCTTTAATCCCAGCACTTGGGAGGCAGAGGCAGGTGGATTTCTGAGTTCGAGGCCAGCCTGGTCTACAGAGTGAGTTCCAGGACAGCCAGGACTACATAGAGAAACCCTGTCTCGAAAAACCAAAAAAAAAAAAAAAAAAAAAAAAAAAGAAAGAAAGAAAGAAAAGAAAAAAAAAGAAAAGAAAGAAAATGTTTTAATGCTTAGTGACCAGCATTCCTACCACATAGGGACAAGAAAGACAATGTGTCTTGGGCTAGGCCACAGGCCCTTCAGAGATTTCTTTTTATAAAGCAATGTGAGGGATGTGGCTTAGTGGTGGAGAACTTACCTAGCATGCATAAGGCTCTGGGCTCTACTTCCAGCACCCCAAAATAAATGAAACAAAGCCCATGAAGAAATATGAGGCAGGATTCTGTAAATGCTGGTTAGAGTCTGAGCCTCGGGACAGCTTTTCCTCTCTTCCTAAAGTCTGACTTCTTGGAGATTCAGGGCCCTGATAAGACTTACAGAGGGGGTATTACAAAATAGGGTGATCCCAGGAAAGCCCCCGATACATGGTAGACTAGACTTTGAAAGGCAGGCTAGAGTTCTGGCAGCTTCCTTCATTCCTTGGAGAAAAGGCATGGAGGAACAGGCAAGAGTAAAGCCTCTCAGATAATAGTCATGAGGAAGAGAGCTGGGATGACCTTCCATGAAGACAGAGAATGTGCCTGGACCTCTGAACTCAAAAGAGTTCAAATGACCAGTTTATAGGACTGCCCTTGCCTCAGGCTGGGTCTCTGCAGGGTGGTTTCTCCTAGCTTGGATGAATGACATTATCCTTCAGGTATTTCTGTGCTCAGACAACAAACTCTCAGTAGGCTATGTCTGCCATGTTACTCAGTATGTTTTGCCAGTATGGCAAAAGTCAAAACCAAAACACCCCACCCCAAGCAAGCAAACAAAAAAAACCATAACAAAACCCAGATATCAACAACAATAAAAAAATGAGAGCCAAAGAAATGCCTTGGCTAGATGCTATGGTTCTCCCAAATCCCCAAGTTGAGCCCAATGGTACCAGAAGGACTTCATGATATTCAAGAAGAAACTGGCACTATGCCTTTGAGCCTCCATAGTTGAGCTAAATATTTTTTCTTTGTTAAATGCCGAGTTTCAGGTAATTTACTATAGCAGCAGAAAAATTAACCAATATCTGCCTTATAGCTGATCAGTCAGAAACTCAGACAACAGACTAAAGTTTGGCATTTGCACCACAAGTCGACAGTCTTTGGACTGAGCCCTACACTTGTGGGATCTGACTATAATAGATAGGATTAGAGTTAAGCTGAATCAGAGGACACTGTGCTGATGTCTGATGCAGAAATGATTGCTTGTCTGAGGTGTGGCTAAAATCTTCACAGAACCATTGTGTGTTTTGAGAGAGACTGAATTTGATTTTCTTCTGTGTCTTAGAAGGGGGACTACTGCCTAAAATCCTCTCTGAGGCCAGCACTAACCAGATAGCAAAGTCAGATGGAAACATCACAAGGCTAGGACTGAAGAGATGGCTCAGGGGTTGAAAGCATGTTCTACAACTGCAGAAGACTTAAGTTCTGTTCCTAATACCTACATCAGGTAGCTCCAGACTCAGGAGATCTTAACACTTCTGGCCTCCAGGCAGACATACTTGAGAGCACATTATACCACATCCAGCTCAAGGGGAGGCTCCAAGGCCTGACACTATTACTACAGACAGGAGCCTAATATGACTGCCCTCCAAGAGGCCCAACAAGCAGCTGAAAGAGTCAGTGGCAGATACTTACACCCAGCCAATGGACAAAATCCGGGGACCCCTGTGGTTGAATTAAGGAATGGCTGGAAGAAGGTGGGGAGGAGGGCGACACCATAGAAAGACCAGCAGTTTCAACTAACCCGGACCCCTGAGATTCTTGGACACTGAGCCACCAACCAGGCAGCACACACCAGCAGATATGAGGTCCCGGACACATATACAGCAGAGGACTGCTGGTCTGGCCTCAGTGAGAGAAGATGCACCTAACCCTCAAGAGACTTGAGGCCCTAGGGAGTAGGGAGATCTGGTGGGGTGGGGGTGGGGACATCCTCTTGGAGACAGAGGAGGAGGAATGGGATGAGGAACTGTTGGAGGGTGGACTGGGAGGGGGATAACAACTGGACTGTAAAAAAAGATTAAAGAATAATAATAAAAATTTAAAAAAAACTTTTTAAAAAGAAATCACAAGGAAGAAAAACTATATATCCATATAGCTCATTAACATAGATACAAAAACATTTTTTTTAATTTTTATTTTTGAGACAAGGTTTCTCTACATAACCCTCATTGCCCTAGAACTATGTAGAGCAGACTAGCCTTGAAATCATGAAAATCCACTTGCTTCTCCCTCCCAGATGCTGTGATTAAGGCATGCACCACCATGCCTGGCTCTAGATACAAAAATTCTTAACTGAACACTGGCAAAACTACCATGCATGGTAAGATGAACCTATAATTCTAGCAGTTGGGAGGTAAGAGTGACATAGCAAGTTGAACTACATAGCAAGTCTAAGGGAAAAAAAAGAATATTGGTAAAACCAGTCTGTAATGTAGCAATAATATAATTGTTAGTAAATGTTTACCCTGTTATTATTACATTGCTTACCAAATAATTACACCCTATGACCAATATTATAGAAGACCGTCTCAGCATTTCGAATTCAGTTAATATAAAGTAGAAATGGTGGCATGTATCTACAGTCTCAGCTAGTCAGAAGACTAATGTCAGGGGATCACCGAAGTTGAAGACCTAGCTCAATATAAATACACCACAAACCAAAACTCCAAACTAACTAATATAGCTGTACTGGCTAGTTTTGTGTGTCAACTTGACACAAGCTGGAGTTATCACAGAGAAAGGAGTTTCAGTTGAGAAAAATGCCTCCATGAGATCCAGCTGTAAGGCATTTTCTCAATTAGTGATCAAGGGGGGAGGGCCCATTGTGTGTGGTGCCATCCCTGGGTTGGTAGTCTTGGGTTCTATAAGAAAGCAGGCTGAGCAAGCCAGGAGAAGCAAGCAAGCCGATAAGCAGTATCCCTCCATGGCCTCTGCATCAGCTCCTGCTTCCTGACCTGCTGGAGTTCCAGTCCTGACTTCCTTTGGTGATGAACAGCAATGTGGAAGTGTAAGCCAAATAAACCCTTTCCTCCCCAACTTGCTTCTTTGTTATAATGTTTTGTGCAGGAAAAGAAACCCTAACTAAGACAATAGCCTTAAAATGACCAACTAAAGAAAAATTCACATGATTTTATCAATTGATGCAGAACTGTTTAAAAACATTCAATATTAATTCAAGATGGAGTACCTTAGCAATGAGAAATACAATAAATTTTCTCAACTAGATAAAAAAAAATGCTATGCAACCACAAGAGATGACATCATTCTTCAACCTCTAGAAGTCCACTGTGCTATCTCCTTACACCATGGAGCAACCCTGTACTATGTTGTGTTTTGTTCTGATTTTTGAGACAGGGTTTCTCTGTGTAGCCCTGGCTGTCTTGGAACTCACTCTGTAGACCAGGCTGGCCTCGATCTCATGGAAATCTGCCTGCCTCTGCCTTCTGAGGGCTGGGATTAAAGGCATGCACCATCACACTGGGCTGTGAAATCGTTATTTTTTTAAAAAGGATTTATTTATTTATTATGTACATAGCATTCTGCCTACAGGCCAGAAGATCTCATTATAGAAAGTTATGAGCCACATGTGATTGCTGAGATTTGAACTCAGGACCTCTGGAAGGGCAACCAGTGCTCTTAACCTCTGAGCCATCTCTCCAGCCTGTAAAATCACTCTTAATGAAAAGAAACTAGGTGTCTTTCTCTAAGATTTGAATTAAGGAAGGAATTTTCATTTGAAATCTTTCAAAATTATTATTTGCCCAGTCCCTAGGAACTTCAAAAGTTTGATTAAAGAAATAAAATATCATAACTAATATGGAGTTTGTGGATTTTTTCTGAGACAGTCTCATGTAGCCAAGGCTAGCCCTAAACTTGAACTCCTGATCCTCCTGCCTCCACCTCCCTAGTACTAGGATTGCAAACATGTACCACAATGTCAGATTTTATGTGGTGCTGGGAATTGAATCCAGTTTTCAAGCATGGTAGGAAAGCACTCTTACCAACTGAGTTACATTCTTACCCTAGAAGACTCACTATTTTTAAGAGAATATTTTTTTCCCTGTATACCCTGGATTACAGTTTAGTCTGGCTGAAATTCAGACAAGCACTTAGTACACACTTTCAATCCCTAACAATGAAGGTAAGGTTAGTTTGTAGAAGAAAGCAGCCAAGTTCGAAAGTGATGTTTAATTCACTGGCAGATAAAGTGATGAGTCAGAGAAAGATCTGACAGAACGAGTCAGCGATAGGATATGTCCAACTCACATGAAAACAGCAGAGGAAGAGCAAGGCTCCGAGAGAGAAAAAAGATAGAGTGGCATGGTGGCGTGTGTGTGGCAGTTTTGCCAGGACAGTTTTACAGACACAGGTTAGACACAGCTGAATACAGAACAAACCACAGAAGGAGAAGGATCCAGAAGATTAGAACGTATTGCCAAAATTACTATGAGGTCAAGCAGAGCAATTAAGTCAGAAGCAAGAAGAAGCCAGATTGAATCAGTTAGCTTGGAAGATTAGATGCTAAGGAGGCTAGAAGTTTCCAGGCTTAGGCCTTGGGATAGTTAGTGTAGAGAAAGAAACTCTCCAGCCCCAGCTGAAGGCGTGTATTCACACACCTTGGGTATCACTCTCGTTTCATCCCTTCATCCGAGAAAATAAAAGCAACATTTACATTTACAAGAACCCAAGACTCAAACTCCTAGAAGATGTCCTGAAAGACAACCTGGGTGATACTGGGTTTAAGGATGAGGTTTTCGGTATAACAATCTATGAAGAAGACTATAATAAATTGGGGCTAAAAAATGCCAAACTTCTGTTTCGCCATATGTATTATTAAGAGAATGAAAAGGCAAGCCACACTCAGTGAGAAAAATACATGGAAAATGCACTTCTGGACTTACATCCAAAATACATATGAATGTATTCCTTTTTGTTATTGTTGCTTGAGACATGGTATCTCTAAAAAGTCCTGGCTAGTCTAGAACACACTATGCTTACTGTATAGACAAGCATGGTCTGGAACTTGAGAATGATCCTCTTGAATCTGCCATCTGAATGTTGGGATTATAAGCCTCGTACCACATCGTGTGTGTGTGTGTGTGTGTGTGTGTGTGTGTGTGTGATGTGTATGGACATATATCTATTTATGGACACATGCATATAAATGCATGTATATGTGAATGCAGATACCTACAGAAAGCAGAGGCATTGTATTCCCCTAGAGGTGAAATTATAGGCAGTTGCAGACTGAACTCAGGTCATCTGAAAGAGCAGTGCTTATTTTTAGCTATCGAAGCACCTCTTCCAGCCATATATATGTACATATACATATGTTTATATTCTTATCTGTATCTATCTTTAACACTAAACAAGAAACAATGTAGACCAAGAGCTTCTAACTGTACTATGCACCTTGGGGGCATGGAGAAAGTGCTGATTTATTTTTAGGACAGCTGGGAAAGGGGGTTGCATAATCTCTATGCTCCAATTTTTTCAGGAGTGAAGATTAGCATCCCTGATTTAAAAATTCTCACATTTAGCAAGTGGGTGGTAGATGAGAGGAGCCAGGAGTCTCTCTGTTGGGGATACACACTAAAAAGGATCTTTATGGCAATAGATCAGGGCTAGGAACATCAATCAAAAATTATGTTTAATTTTATACCAGTTGGTGTTACGTGTGATACACCTACTGTGTATGCACACATGAGTTATCACACACGATTTTCCTTTGTTGGGTGAGAGGAGATTGGAGCAACAAAGACCAGAACAATACAAATCTTAGCTTCCAATAGAGCTTTCTAATATATGGACCAGGGCTTCTTGGAGAAATGATGATGCGTTCTAGGACTAGGGCAGGAAGCATCCTGGAGAAGCCTGGGACTCCTACAGTGATAAATGTGTTAAGAGACACAGAGCCAGCTGACAGACCGGGGCCAAAATAGTGTGTGTAATGTGGTGAATACAGTAACACTACAATAACACTGGATAGCAACCTACAGCAGAAAATAAATACCCATGGATCTAGTACAAATTTTATAGATGTTCCACTCTGAAGGAGGGTTGTGCCTCCCATTCCTACGTATGGTATGAGCAATGACTTCCTTCAAAAGGCAAAGGACAGAAGATCAGGTGACTTTACGGTGGAATGGAAACTGTTTCCTGGTTTTCTGGCAGGCCCTATGGCAGCACCCCACTGTGATGAAATGAAAAGGCTTTTAGCCTCCAAAGCCCAGTGACCCAAGTCTGATCACAAGAATGACATCAGAACAATTCCAAAACCATGAACATTGGTAGCCAGGTTTCTCTGTCAAGGTCACGGGAAACAAGCTGATGGACAAACTTTCTCAGATAAGAGGGGTCTGAGGAGATGTAACAACTGAACATCCTGTGGGATTTGGGATGTCATTCTGGGACAGAAGGAAAAAGTAAAAACTAATGAAATCTCAATCAAGTGTGGTCTTTAACATGTTCTTAGTGCTGGATCATTAGTTGTGGCAGCTTCGTGACAGCAATGAAAGATGTCACAATGGAGAAACTTCTTGATGGCAAGAGCTATATAAATTTGGCTCAACTCTGTAAATCTAAAATGATCAGAAAAGAGACTATAACATAATAAAATGGGGCCAGTGAGACGGCTCAGTGGGTAGGAATACTTGCCACCAACCTTGTGACCTGAGTTTGATCTGCAGACCTCACATGATAGGAAGAGAGAGAAAACTCTGGCAAGTAGTCCTCTGGTCTCTGTACTCATACCGAGGCATGTGCCCACCCCCACAGAGAACAAAAGTAAAGCAACAACAACAAGAAGAAACAGCAAAAATTGGATGACATGTCCAGAATAAGCAAAAGGACAGTGACAGAAAATTGTCAGTGTTATCTGGGGCTGTGGGTGGTTAGGGTGAAGGGTGAAGGTGAAGGGTGAAAAGTGAAGGGTGGAAGTGAAGGGTGAAGGGTGAAGGGTGGAGGGTGTCTGCAGCATGGTGGGTTCTGCTGGAGCAACTGCTGCTGTCAATTAGGGTTACACAATTTCAAAGAGACACAAATAACCACATCATGAGGGGAATGAGTTAATTCTGAGGCTCCAGAAGCCACTCACTTCTTAGTCTATCAGGAGAGTGGAGGAAGGGCAGAGAGCAGTGGCTTTCTTTAACTGAAGATAGACCTATGTGTGTAGGAGAGGAAGGCTGGACAGCAGATAGGGGCAGCATCCATTTCTCTCCAAAGAATAACTGAGCGCAGGTAGGACACCGGGGCACAACCTGGTGTGGTGGTTTGAATAAGAATTGGCCCCCATAGGCTCATATATTTGAATACTTAGTCATCAGTCATCAAGAAGTGGCACTACTTGAGAAGGACTAGGAAGTGTGTTCTTGTTAGGGGAAGTGTGGGTTGGGCTTTGAGCTTTCAAAAGCCCAAGCCAGGCTCACTATGGCTCTCTTCTCTTGATGAGAGATCCAGATGTGAAACCCTCAGCTACTTTTCTAGCGCCATGTTTGCCTGTGTGCCACCATGCTCCCTGCCATGATGTAGTGAGCTAAACCTCTGAAGTGGTAAGCAAGCCCCAATTCAGTGCTTTCTTTTTTACGAGTCGCCGTGGTCATAGTGTCTCTTCACAGCAATAGAACACTGACTGAGACACTGGGATGGGAGATGGGAAGACATAAAGACCTCTTCTGAGGCTGGAGAACAAGAGAGAGCAGGCCTCTGCAGCTGTCCAAGAGCTGTGTGGAAGGAGATGACTATGTAAGGCGGATGTGTGCAATTTGTGTCTGAAATGAAAATGGTGAGGTTATGTGTGGTGTTTTGATGGTGTGAAACAGACAATAAGTGTAGTGTATGGGGCATGGTTCTGTGCTGCGTGTGTTGTGTGTGCACATGTGTGTGAGTGTGTATGTCTGTCCTGGGCTTGGTAGAGGACTAGAGATCCCTGATGCGCTTTCTCTACTTTTTTTCTGACAGTAAAATGAAGATTGAGAACTACAAATGACCACTTACCTCTGTGACCCCTCCAACAAGCCATTGTTCCCCCCCTCCCCAATCAGCCTGTCATCATTTCCTTTCTCTGAACTATTCTCAGCCCCTGTGCCCCCATCTCAGAGTGGTCTGAGCTTCTTGCCTGCAGTCCTGACTCCTGTAGTCAGCCCACCTTACTGGTCTCGCCATCCCCACAGCCCTTTGACAGCCCCAGCTAGTCCTGACTCTCCATTCTGCTGCTCCTGCCTGACTGAAGCTCCTATTTGTGGTCCCCCTCTTGCAGACCTTGCTTCCCTACCTCACTCATCTCTCTCAGCCTCACTCTTCCTCCCTCCCCTCAGTGTCATGCCTGGGTACTTCATGCAAGAGCCAAGTTGGGTTTTGTCCTGTACTCCCATGGCTATGTAGACCATAAATTCGGTTGAACAATGGAAGCAGGCTCTGCCTTGGACTTGAAGTATCTGTACAGAGATCTCTTGGCAAGTGCCCATTACCACATGGATATAAACTGTCAAGATGTACTCAGTGGCCACCAACCCTGGCCCTGCCTCTCCTCTCTGACACTTTCACATTTTTACAGTGGGTAGCGGAAGCATGGCAGTGCTCACAGGCAGAACAGGACGTCTGGAAGCGCAGAGTAACTTGCCACCTAACGTTTTCCAACACCCAGCTTGTGTATGGCTGGCTTTCCTAGCTTTAGGCACAGACTGCCTACCACCCATTCAAGATAGCCCCCTTCCCCTCTCCTCTCTCTCTCTCTCTCTTTCTCTCCCTCCTTCTCCTCTCTCTCCATTCTTCTCTTCCTCCCTGGTCCCCTTTCTTTGAGACTAGGTCTTGCTGTGTATCCCAGCTAGCCTCAAACTAGCTGATTAGGATGTAAATTAATAATAATAATAATAATAATAATAATAATAATAATAATAATAAAGAATGACCCCCATAGACAACCTCATAACCTGCATGCCTAGGTGAGCACAGCACCCCTGCCCCTACTCAGTTTTGTACTGATGACATGAATGGGAACATCTGGTCCTGTTAGGCCAGAGTCAGGCTTTGATTGGACATCACAGTGTCTTGGCCATTCATGAAGACAAAACAGCCTGTGAGGGTGGAATGCTGGGGAAGGATCAGCCAGGGCATACAGGTACCTGGCCTCTGCGTGTCTCACAGTTGTGGAGGTAGCTTAGGTGATAGATCTTCAGGTTTAATGTAGCAAAATTCAGGTACTTCGTGAAAACCTGGAACAGCAATTTTAACAGCATGAGTCAGAAATCCAGATGTTCAAGGACACATGTACAAAAGAGAGGCATACCCCAAAGGTCCTGGAGGAAGTGCCACACACAGGCAAGCATACTGGTAAGCTATACTTAGCACTCACGGGTGTGGACCTCATACAAAGGTTCAGTCCTGTGGGGCAGGGACATGGATCACACACAAAGGGGCATGACTTACATAGACAAAGATGAACAGCTGGAATATGGCTCACACACCCAGATAAACAGAGACACACAGAAATGTAAAGAAGAACATGACTTATGCCTCTGGATAAGCACAACTCACACACTCAGATGAGTAGGGGACATGACTCAGACCTAGACTTATGAAGGGACTTGGGCCACATAAACACATGACTAGAGAGGGATAATGGCATGCAGATGAGCAAAGACGTGCTGGGAGCAGTGCATACACAGACACACGGGGCAAACCCATGGGAAGAGTTGAGCGTTTAACATCTCCTGGGCACTCACATCTTCATCTTCACTTGTGAAGCACGGGCCGTCCAGTTTATTCACTGCCATGATTACAGCCACGACGTCTTTGCCATTCATGATTGGCGTGGACAGAATGTTCTTTGTTACGTAGTCGGTGAGCTCATCGGCGAATGAGCTGAAGTGGGGGCACTGCGGTGGGGAGAGAGAGGTTATTGCTATGGTCAGCAGTCTGATGTTCCCAGGTTTTTACAGAGGGGCCATGCTTAGGTGGCTACCATTTAGACTAGTGCCATGATGCCAAGTAGCCCTACCTCTGAACTCAGGACACAGTCTCTGGGCAAAGAGAGTTCACCCTGTTACTGGGGTTCTACTAAGCTCTCCTGACCTCTGATTCCTAAGAAGTCTCCCAAGTTTTCCAGATAGCACCTACAAGGTCCTTGAACACCTGTCTACTTTTGGGCAAAGTTGGCCTCCTGTATGCTCAAGTCTGCCCCACTGCCTACCGTCATAACGTTTAGTCCAGGTGACTGTCTTCTACCTCCAGCCCCCTCCAAACCTGCTGCACACTCTTCCCAGATAACTATGACTACATGAAGGATGGTGTTGTGATTGGTGGCTCGTTATGGCACACTATCACCAGGACAAATTGGCTGGGGAGCTGGAGTTGAGAGTTTCCTGTATCTTGGGATCTGTCCACCAAACCTACACTTGGGTTCTGCTCCAAGGATAACTATCCACCATGAGACTTTGTGACATGGTGAGTTTTGCCCATCTCTTGTTTCAGGGAGGTTTCATGGAGGGCTCATAAAGGACTCCTACATCTACCACCCCAAGATATAAAACGAATCCTGCCTCTGAAGCTAGTTTCACTGCTGTAAGGAACAGGTTGTTGGAGCTAAGCTCAGGGTACTAAGTTAGAGCCAGGTAACTCCTAACTGGCATGACCCTGCATTATTCTCTGCTTTCTGGTTATTCTTTTGTTTACATGAGATTAATGTACCCTGGCATAGTGACTGGCTGTGACATTATCCTCTCTTCAGGGTCTGTCTCAGAAAGTTGGAGAAGCTTTATGTCCTTCCCATTCCTGTTCAGTGGATGGAGGACAACTATCAATACCTTTGACATGTCCAATGTTAACTGTTAACAGATTTTTTGTTTTGTTTTGTTTTGTTTTGTTTTTTCAAGACAGGGTTTCTCTGTATAGCCCTGGCTGTCCTGGAACTCACAACAGAGATTTTCTTATATGTACTGAGGACCATGTATCTTGCAGCCCTGTGATTTGTCATAGTTCTCCAAAGCTCAGCCCTGTGAGCAGCTCAAAAATTTCCCTTCTGGCATTCTGTCTCCTTGGTAGCAGGTTAGTAAGGCCACAGTTTTAGCTATAGGAGCCTGCTAGGAGTCTGAAGATTGGGCTATCCTCCCCGTGGGATGGAGGTGGCTAAAGTCAACTCTTCTCCTTGGAGAAGCAGCCACCACCTGGCTGCCATGTGGCACTAAGCTGGAGGTAAGTCAACACAGTGGAGAAAGAAGATGAGCAGCAAAGCCAGACAGAGCTGACATTACTGGGGTAAACATTAATATCTTGTCACAGAAGATCACCAACTTTTCCTGGCTAAATCACAGGTACAAAGCTTTGGTCACGTGGTATATCCTCCCAAGGAAGAGATTTGCCTGGGTATCCTTTTCTCTGGGCATATCCTGGCTAGCTCCCCATGGTTTGCCATTGTGACCATTTTATACCTGGTGGTTTTCACACACCCTCTCCTGACTAACCATTAGTGCTTATCCTGATCTGCAGGTTGCTTCTAGAGTAGTCTTGAAGCACCATAGCAAGGCATACTGAAGTGTTTCTGCACAGAGCAAGAAACTACCTTCAGATGGTACACATAGATCTTTACACTAACCCTCATATGATACACACAGATACATTTGATCTTCAGATGGGTAACACAGGTTCACATATCTGACTCTTAGATCAGTAGTTCTCAACTTGTGGGTCATGAATCCTTTGGGAATTGAATGACCCTTGCACAGGGGTCACATATCAGATATTCACATTACAATTTATAACACTAGCAAAATTACAGTTATGAAGGAGCAACAAAAATAATTTTATGGATGGAATCACCACAACATGAGGAACTGTATTAAAGGGTTGCAGCATTGGGAAGGCTGAGAACCATTTCTCTTAGAAGAAATACACTTGATCCTCAAATGAGGCCCACAAATCTACTGATGTGACTTTCAAAGAATGTGCAAGGCACACGAGTTATGCTTGGTAGTTGTCTCATTTTGCTTTTCTTACTAGTTTTATTTCTATCACATGTCAACTCACATTTGACACCTCACTTTATCGCCCAGTTTTATCTATACATGGTCTAAGTCTCATTTTGTAAATAAAACTGTAGATTAGCCTGGGACCTCTGTATCTCTTTCTCTTGGCCTGATCTACACTCAGGAAACTCAGCTATTCACTGCTTTCTCTCCACATTTCCTTTCCCTGCTTGGAATTAACTATGATCAAAGCTATGGTTTTTAAAATGCTCTCAAATCTTTTCATTTGCCATGCTCTCTTCTCCATGGCATCTGATTTCCTAGGTTTCCTGCCTTCTTGCTGAGGTTCCCCTATCAGTGCCTACTGTTGGTCCCAGCTGTACAATCACTATCTTTCTATTGAGGTAACATCCTCCAGCCTCAACTATCGCTGGGATATCAGATACCCTCCTTGCTCAGGATGCTCTGGTATCTTCACCCCATAGGCTATGCCCACAGGATCTTGGTATCATTATGGGTACCTCATGATCCTCACAAGGCAAGACTCTTAGGAAAAGGGTAAAGAAATGTTAGAGTCCAAGGCCAGAGGTCAGATAGAACCTGGGCTTGGTCATTGTCTTAGTCAGGGTTTCTATTCCTGCACAAACATCATGACCCAGGTTTATTCAGCTTAAAATTCCACACTGCTGTTCATCACCAAAGGAAGTCAGGACTGGAACTCAAGCAGGTCAGGAGGCAGGAGCTGATGCAGAGGCCATGGAGGGATGTTACTTACTGGCTTGCTTCCCCTGGCTTACTCAGCTGGCTTTCTTGTAGAGCCCAAGACCACCAGCCCAGGGATGGCATCACCCACAATGGGCCCTCCTACTCTGATCACTAAGTGAGAAAATGCCTTACAGCTGGATCTCATGGAGGCATTTCCTCACCTGAAGCTCCTTACTCTGTGATAACTCCAGTTTGTGTCAAGTTGACGCACAAAACCAGCCAGTACAGTCATCATGGCAAGACTGGCTCTATCTGTGTCCCTCTGAGAAGCTGGGTTTGAGTGAGATTGTTCTGGGGATATCTATGCCAAGTCTGGCTAGCATTTTCCCTTTTGAAGTTCTTTCTGTGAATCCACCAGTGAAACAAGAATGTAGAGCTCCCGAGACAACTAGCCTTAAGCATATCACTCCCTCATAGTCAAGTTTCTACTTTTCCTTGATTTCCATCATCCTGCTATTCATGCATGTGTTTCAGTAAGTTAAGGATGCTATGTCTTTGGTTGGACTTTCAAATGCCCCCAGTAGCTCTTCATCCTCAGTCTGGCCCTACAAGTCCCCTATGTAGATGGTGTCCCTTCAGCCTTTTGGCTTCACCTCTAGACCTCTAAAGGCTAATCCTTTCTATGTATGTGATGCAAATATGCATTCCACATTGAAGATTGACACATAGGCCTGCAGCTCCCAGACTCCCTCCTTGTCATCATGTGGCTTCAGGAGCTACTGGAGGCTTCCTCCTGCCTTTCTTGTCCATTACACTGTCTTCCCAGGGCTTCTTTGCTCTCATAGTTTCCTGCTAGAATATCTGACAGCCTTAAAAGTGGGCAAAGGTGGCAGGCAATCGGGCCCTGGAGTCTGAATTGAACTCTTCACTGCCAAGTTATAAATGCATATGTATCACAAATACAGTGGGCTTCTGGGACACTTCTTGCCTAGAAGACTTCTCCAAGATCCACTTCTCCATGCCCATTGTCTAGGCCAAGACCCTTTCTATTCTGCTGAATTCCCCTAATCATCTGCATCCTTCCTTTTTACCTCAAACATCCCTGGATCTTCTGAAGCCATGGTCCAGACAGCCTAGATTCCTTTGGTAGCTGGGAGAAATGCATAGGGTGAATCAGCTTTGTTTATTGGGGAACCTGATGTCCCTTTAAATACCTCTGCATTCCTCTAGATTGTTTCAGAAGAAGTCCTCCAGAGGACACACAGAACAAGGTGAAATCAATCAAATGTGTCAGCCCCTTTCTGGATAAACTAAAGTGAACACTTATAATGTATATTCTCCACCCCAGAGCCATTCCCATCCACCCTTCCTGGATATCCAGTGTACGAGGAGGCATGATCTTGAGCTACATCTGCTCAGGGATGTGCTGGATCTTCAAGCAGTTTAATGTTTC
Source organism: Rhynchomys soricoides (assembly GCA_019843965.1). Taxonomy (NCBI): domain Eukaryota; kingdom Metazoa; phylum Chordata; class Mammalia; order Rodentia; family Muridae; genus Rhynchomys; species Rhynchomys soricoides. Next base: position 11,488,594 of record JADRCH010000035.1, on the reverse strand, counting down.
CGGTAGAACTATACATGACACCAACCACAAGGCTCCTCATTCAGAGACACTGTTTTGGTGGTGATCCTCATGCTCCCCTTGTGTGTCACCAACAGTAAGTCTCTCTGCACTCTCGCTCTTGCAGTGCTGGGGACAGAACCCCAAGGCCTTCTGCGTGTCAGACAAGTGCTTTATCACTGAGGCACAGTGCCAACCCCTGCCTTTACATCTTCCTGGACATGCCCCCATCATGTCCAGCTACATTTTAACCTCACCATGCCTTCTACGCAGGATTGAGGCCTGGTCTGGCTCCATGGCTGAATGGAGCCCCTCCGTGAGAAGCTACTGCAGGGAAGGGACCAGGGATGTATAGTGTCCTCGGTCAAGCCTTCTGTGACATTTAGGAGATGACAAGTAGGAAAAGGAGTGAGACGGTGTGCACGGAACCAGGTGCTCTCATGTCTTTGGTTAGGACAGGGGCAGACATCTCTGGAGATTCTAAGCTTTGATCCAATTTCTGTTCTGAGGCTTTTGCTGTGCTGTGGCTTAGCCTCGTCATTCCTTGAGCCTTTCAGAGCCGTGTACCCTGGTGTTCTGGCTATAAAGTTATGATGTTCCTTCTCCCTGGCCAGGCAGGACCAGTGCTGCTCAGTAGCACTCATCCACTCACGGGCTCATCTATCGACCCATCCACCCACTCATCCTACCCCTCACGCATGCGTTCACCCCTCACCCACTCACCCATCGTCACTCACTCACCCAGCCTCTCAAATACCCATCTATTTGTTTGCTGTGGAGGCCATGGGTGCTAGGGACCTGAAAGAGATGATGTAGAACGGACTAGTCTTTAACTTACAGAAATCCGTATGCCTCTGCCTCCCAAGTGCCGGGATTTAAGTGGTGTGCCACCACGCCCGGCATCAAACAGCAGTTTTATCAGTTCCAGTTCTCCAATCCTACTTTGGGAGTAAGGACTCCTCACGGAGCCTGCGCTCTCTTTCTCTCTCGATCTCTTGCAACTTAAGCTTAACTTCATCTAATCGGCTCCCAAACTGTAGATAACCCACCAGCACCGAGATTTACAGGTAAAAAATGTGATCAAAGCGCACAATGTTACGTTATCTCATTGAACGTTACCCCCAGCTCCCAATTAAAGGAAGACTTCGGATTTTCTCTGTGTGATTTTGTTCTCTCTCTCTCTCTCTCTCTCTCTCTCTCTCTCTCTCTCTCTCTGTGTGTGTGTGTGTGTGTGTGTCTGTGTCTGTGTTGTGAATCTGGGATTTTTCTACCTTGGATTTATAAGAGTTGAATTTTTAATTGACTTAGAGATAAATGAATCCTCATAAATTGAGAACACCTAAGCTTGCTAAAAATATGTTAATCCAGAAGCTTTTTCATTCACATGATTTAAATAAATCTTTGATAAATAAGCTGATTTAAAACTTGCTGGTAAAACATAATTGAAGTCTTCAGAGTGGTCAGCATGTTTTCATCTGGGTTTACGACTTTATGTAGGTTTGACACAGACAGAAGCCTTAAACTGTAAAGGTAGGTCTTTGATAAACGAGGCTAGTATAATATCATTGGCCTAATTAAAGCTAACATATCTTTTATGTTATTTAATTTATAAAATTAAGTAGAATACAGATCTGACCTTTTCTCTGTTAGATGATTAAGATCACAAGTTATGGAATTGTGACCCAAGAAGATGTGCACACAATATGCAAATATGTTCACTGCACTTGAATATCAAAGCATAGCACATTCATGGGGCATTGCTTTAACAGAAAGATAGGATGACTCTTAGAAACAGAAGAGGAGTGGATCTGGGGGAGGGGGATGAGGGGGAGGGCTGGGAGGAGTGAAGGCAGTGGAAACTGCAGTTGGGATGTATTGAAAACCAACAAAATGACAACAAAAGATGAGCCTTACACTAGATTGATATCTCAGTTGTCATAAGCAAGTTAGATTTAAGAGCTAAAAATAAATAAATTAGGTAAAAGTAAATAAATGATTAATTTTGAACTTTCGATGAAATTCCAAAATTACATTATGCTATATAGAATTAATTGACACTCATGTGATGTCCAAGTCATTTCTGAGTAACTTAAAATGCCAAATACATCAATTGCTTTTTAAGAAAACATGTTTCTGGATACTCTGAAATACTTCCTTGGCTGGTGAGATGGTTCAGTGGGTAAAGTGGTTGGTTCACTTGCTAACAAGCCTGACCACCTGAGTTTGATCCTTGGAACCCCCATGGTGAAAGGAGACACCGATGCCTACAAGTTGTTCTCTGATGTTCACATTAGTGAACATGCACTCCTGCATCGTGTGTGTGTGTGTATGTGTGTGTGTGTATGTGTGTCTGTGTGAACCTGTGCTCCTACTGCATGCAGATGCACATACACAATAAATGTTTAAAAAAGTCTCACAAAGTATTAGTGTATGGTAGACAGCTAAAATATTTTACTTCATGGGTTAGCTCTTTAGTTCAGTAGAAATTAAAGCAAGAGTCAAATATCTTGGTTATATGTAGCTTTATCTGCAAAGGACACCAAAAGAAAAAGCTTTTAGTATGAGAAAGAATGTTGTAGGAGGACCAAGGGTTAAAGTAGTCCATAGGCTTCTGATGGACTAATCCTACACATGAACTTTGTGTCAACAGGTGGGTTGTCATTAAAACAGTGATAGAGGTTCCTAAAATATATCATTGTTATGAAAACATAAAACCAGAGTCTATCCCACAGTGTTAAATTTCTAGAGCTATTGATTTGATTGGTACAAATTTTTCAAGAGGGTACCATTTTCAGCTCTGAATTGTTTCTTAAAATTTCCGTCATTTTTCTACCTGCAGCTTTCCCTGACCTAAAGTTTCTGTTTAAGTTCTTAACTAACATGGTGACTGACTCAACTTTTCCATCAGCTCTGATGATCCCCACCACTGCCTCAATTCTGACTGCTATTGCGGCGGGGTGCTAAAATTGTTTGTTTTAAAGGTCCGAAAGGTTTTCTTTGGGGCTTTCCCTAATATGTTTGGACCCTGTATAACCAGACAGTTCCACCATGTCCCTGTTCAAGGCAACTGATCTTGGTTTGAATCCTTGGTTGCATGATGTGTACACATGCTGCACAAATGTAGTTTCTACATACTCCTCCAGCATCTGATGGCCCCCATACCATTCCACCAGACATCTTCAAAGCTGTTCTCAATTGCTTCCCTTCAAGATGTGACCAACTTTGTAGGATCTTTCTCTCTTTTCATAACTTCCTAGGAAACAGAAGTCTTATTTTTGTGAACACAGTTTCTCTCTCTGTCTCTCTCTCTCTGTCTCTCTCTCTCTGCATGTGTGTGTGTTTTGTATGTGTGCATCATTTTTAGTTTTCTATTACATAGGAAAACAGCTTTTAACAAGGCTTGTTGTTGTTTTGAGACAGGATCTCTCTCGATCTACATAGCCCTGGAACTCCCTCCGTAGACCAGCTGGCCTCAAACTCTGATATCTGCCTCCCTCTGCCTCCTAAGTGCTGGGACCAAAGGCATGCGCCAATACTTCCAGTGGATTTTATGTCTTATTTGAAACATTGTTGGCTCTTAGATATTTTCCTAGATTTAAGAAAACTTTCTTAAGCTCCATACAGCTCATAGAAATTTGACAGAACCCATTTTTATAAGCAATGGTGGAAGCATTTCCTTTTTCCCTATTTGGGTCCTCCAAAATTTAAGAAGGACCTGTAGGTATTTGTATTCTCTTCTGATCCTGTGATTGTTTTGCATAGGGGCAGTAAAATGTGTTCTCATAGAAGTTGTCTTAAAACTGAAAGACACGTTTTAAATTGTGCACAGAATTCTGGCTTTGAGGGCCCTGCCTTTACAATGTACAAGTTATAGTAGTAACTATATTCTGTTACTACTACTATATAGTAGTAACTGTATTCTCCAGGGGGTTGGAGAATACAGCTATGTCTAACTTCTGCCCCTGTTGGGCTTTCTTGTTTCAAGGTTCCTATGTCTGAGATTATTTATATGAGAAGTTACTTCTCTAATTCTATTTGTGTAAGTCGAATTTGATAAAATGAAACTCACCTAACAAGTCCTTTTGAAAAAAATTTCAGTGTAACTAAATGAATTACATCTAAAGAAAAACAAAATATTTGGTATCATACTATAACTGTTTACTGCCTTCTAGTTATTTTGTCTTCCTGTAGATCAGACTAGATTCTAAATTCTTTTTTCTCTAATGTCTTAATACAGCTTCCAACTATTGAGATCAATAATTACTCTTTTCTAAAGCTCTGTGAGCTAGAGCTGTACAACTTGATGCAAATTTCAAATATAGAATCTTTAAAATGTTCTGATGACACAGGCAAAGGCAGAAATGGCAAAAGAGGAGGAAAAACTACAGTCAGAATAAGATTATAATTGTAAGACTCTAACCCTTTAATCTTTCTTTGCATGTGAGAAGGATGATGATATTGTTAGGTTATACATACAGCCAATAGCTACTTTGGATAATTTGACAGAGTTTGACCCAAGAAAACTTTTTGTTTATCCAGTGAGTAACTTTGGCAACATCGCCAAGACAAGTTTTTGCTCAAAATTACACAAGTGACCCTTTTAAAGGATACCTCCTTAATTATAGGATGTTAAATGGTAAATTTGCTCTACACCAGCTATTGATTGGATGAGGAAAAGTCTGTGCTGTTGCCAAGACTGTGTGCTGCTTCCAGGTTTCTCCTCAGGAGAGTTAAAACCCATTTACACAAAACAAGGGAAAGGCTCGGTTACCATAGTAAGTCCCACAAACTCCTCTGTGGTCCTCTGACTTGTTTCATTGGTTACCTTTTAAGCTTAGATTTGCATGATAGATGCTCAACAACATTCTGCTTTACTCGTAGACCCGTACCTTGCTCAGCAGTTATGAGAGAAGCCTCATTCTGCAGTAGATGGGAACAAATACAGAGGAGGGAAAGGGAGAGGGAGGGGGAGAGGGAGAGGGAGAGGGAGATTGGAACACTCAGCTCTAAAGGGATGTTCCATCAAATCCCTCCCCTCAGGGCTCAGGGCTACAGAAGAGGGAATAGAAAAAGTGAAAGACCCAGAAAAGATGGTGGGCACCAAGGAATTAGGGCCTTGTAGACATAACAGGGCTGGCACACATATGAACTCACAGAGAGTGGAGTCCTAGAGCTAAAAGGAGAAGATGACCCAGGCCTTCATTCCTAACCCAGAAGCTATCTCCAATTGATAGGCACTTGCAAATGAAGAATTATGTTTAGTTTTCTCCAAGGGAGTCTCACAGAGGAAACAAACTATTCTTGAGGGTAGGGCCCCATGCCCAGCAGTAGATGGCCAACAGAAAATGAACTCAACAGCTTCTATGGAGGTTCTTTGTTTCATAATGTTAAGTCAGGATATATTTTTTTTTAACCTTGCAGGTCCTTCGCATATATATTATGACTTACAGTTTTGTGGTTTTGTGGAAATCCTGTGTGTGCAAACACGTGTGTCTCTGCATCGACATGCATTCCTTATGCTTTTCTTTGGCTCTTTTTCTTCTTTGGTTGTTTTGTCGTATTTGTATTTGTTTTACCATATTTTATTAAAAGTAAAATAATAAACTTTTCTCCATTAAAAAACAAAACAAAACAAAAACAGAAGTTGTCATATTATTGTTAACAATACTTTGCAGGGGGTTGGAGAGATGGCTCAGTGGTTAAGAGCACTGACTGCTCTTCCAGAGGTCCCGAGTTCAATTCCCAGCAACCACATGGTGGCTCATAACCATCTTAAACATGATCCAATGCCCTCTTCTGGTGTGTCTGAAGACAGTGACAGTGTACTCATATAAATAAATAAATCTAAAACACTAAAAAAAAGGAAAAAGCCCCCAAATTTGTATTGCTTATTTTAAAATTGTACCTGCTGTCTGTCAAGAGTGGAAGTTCAGCTTCTAACAAAATGACAGTTGGCCCAGTGAGGTAATAGTCAACACCTGAGGAAATGGAGCTTAGTGACAGAGGGCAGGGCACCAGTCCTGAGAGCTCGGCCCTCTGGCTTTCTGCTGGTAAAATAGGACTGAAATGGTCTTGACACTGATGTCTAGCTATCAATCTCTTTCTCTCAACAGCCAACCAACTCACACATACACGCAGCCAATCAGTACAGTACAGGCCCCTCTCAGTAAGGGATACAACATTATACAATGTTATTTGATTAGCAATGACTTGAAGAATGTTCTTGATCAGAGAGAAAGATAAAAAATAATGATTGAAGGAGTCGATAATTCTTGTTAGATCCCAGAACTAATTGGATCTAGGATGTAATGAAGGGATGTGGGGGTGGGGAGCACACTCACGTGTGCCTCTCTGAGATAAATACTTTTTAAAAACATTTTATTCAACATGGGGTTTCTCTGTATAACTGCCCTGCCTGTCCTGAAACTTGCTCTGTAGCCCAGGCTGGCCTCAAACTTGTAGAGATCTGCCTGCCTTTGCCTCCTTCGTGCTGGGATTTTAGGTGTGTGCTACTACCGTCCAGCTGATAAATACTTTCTTAAGGACTTCCCAAAGACCCCAGAGATATTTCTTCTGCCATGCTTTCCAACATATGCAACAATTTCAATAATAAAATCTATTTTCTTTTTTTTGAGCCAGGCTATTACCTTGGTTAGCCTAGAACAAGACCAGTTTCTAATTCACAGAGATCTGCCCACCTCTGCCTCCAAAGTTCTGGGATTAAAGGCGTGCACCACCACACCTACCCAAAGTTTATCTCTAATGGTCCCTAAGATCGAAACAATTCATTTAACACACTCTGAAGAGAATACCTCTCCAGCATGGGTATCTCCACCAGTGAGTTGATGCCAGTTCCTGCCTTTAATCCCTAAGACTAATGAACTTTTTATGTAAGCAACTTATGATTTTTTTTTTCTCGTTTGGCTTTGAAATCTACCCCTTGCCACAACTTCCTTAAACATGTTCATAGTTTGCCAGAGCATAGGGATTCTCGTTGCTATTGTCAAATAAATATCATTATTCTTTGGTGAATTTCTCTCCACTTGTATTTTGGATTGACATCATGTGTGCAGTCCTGGTCTCCTTAATGCTAACAGACCTCTCCAGAAGACAGTTAGGAAGGGCAGATGATCATGCTGTTTTGTTGAATTATGACATATTGAGAGCAAGACAGAAAGCCCAGCTTCTATCTCCCGGGTTTTCTGGGCTTTTGGATATATGGTTTTGAAATATGAGGGCTTATTCTGTTCTGAACAATGACCCTGAGACATAGTGAAATATCTATCATTCAGGTTTTAGCCTCTGTTGCTAAGGCAAAGCTGTGACATTCACATATGAAGTTATAGAGTCCTGAGACGGAGTCTCAGGCCATGGATTCAGGTCCTCTGCTGAGAGGTATGCTCCACACATTCCAGTGCTACCACATTCCCTCCAGGCTGGATATGTGAGCATAGCCTCAAGCAGACTTTCCCTCCACAAAGCCACATCCTGGGCCATGCTTCTGTTTAGAAGAGGGCATGAAGATGAGGCTTCAGAGATAGACATCACATCAGAAATGTTAGCAGTCTGATACCCTCAATGCCAAGAACATAGACACTCATGGCTCAAGGGAGACAGTTTCCCATACTTGCTAACATTTGCTTTAGGCAGAGTTTATCTGTATTCTGTTTTATGATCACATCCTACCTGTGTGCATGTCCTACTCGTGTTCATGTTTTGCCTGTGCTCATGATCCTTGGTCCTTAAGGTCTTCCCTACTCATGGTATACCTGTACCTATGCTCGCGGTTTAAGTGTCTTTAGTGTTTATTTTTGCTTAGGATCTATTTATGTTTAGTAGCAGTCTGGTGTAACTATTGTAGCTTCATGGTGAAGCAGACATCATTTCCCCAGCAAACCACACTGGAGACAAGTGTGTCCAGGTGCAGTGAGAATCTATATGCAACTAGAACTTTGTATCAGTTCTGTGTTGTTGTATCTACCGCACTATAGAACAGCACTGCAATCCACAAAGGCCCACCATGTGGCTCACCATTTGCAAGGAGAGTACCAAGTGTGTTGGGGAGATCATGTGTGTGTCAGTTTCTTTGCTGAAAACCTGCATGTGAACCCAGAATCCCATCCTTGGCAATGCAGAGCGTCCTGCTGCCACTGGTGGAAATCTGGATTTTGCTGACTTTGACAGTCACTCCTGTTCCCTCAGCTGGGATCAATACACACTAGCACAACATACAGTTTACAGAATCATCATAATAGTAGACATAGTGTCCCTGTCACCAAGGATGTATCTTTTAGGCTACAGAGAGACTAGAAACCTTGGAGAGGGGCTGTAGGCATGGGTAGACCTGGGAGTCGGATTAAGGGCAACTCTGCAAGTTGATCTTACCTCAGAGCAACACCATAACTCTGGTGTGGATCAGGGCAATAGGAAGGAAAGCACCTGGCCCAGGCTCAGGGCTATGTGTAGGCGCTGCTTTGAGGAGTCCCTGAAGGTGGGAAGGAGGAAGAGAAGGGTACAATGGGAATGAATGAAGGAAGGCAGGAGGAATAGTGAGAAAATAGGAAGAGTGGGTAGACCATGAGCCCTAGAGTATTAATGCTCTGTCATAGCCCCCCTCTATATAACATATGTCTTGCTTTGTTGATAATTTATGCTCCACTTGGCTCATGGATGACCCATTTCTTTAAAAGGAAGCAAAGTGAAGGCCGAGATAATCCTGCAGATTATTCTATTCAGGTCGCTCGGTAGGTGCCTGTTTATAACAGATAAGTATAAGAGGATTGCATCGCCCTCCTGCCCAGCCTTCCCACCTGGCCAGGAGTGAATGAAACTGACTCTGTCTGGGGAATCTGCCCAGGAGGGGACTTTCTCCCATTCTGGGATTCCCCTCTGGTTGAAAGAGGAAGAGAAACAGGACAGACGGGTGGGGAGAGGAAGAATCAGAACACAGCTCCTTCTGTGGAGCTCTCGAATCCACGGAATACATTTTTGACCCTTCTCTGCGCCTCCCTGGCTGTTGTCACACCCATATCTAGGGGTACCTCACTCACTGTGTCCCCTAGTGCTTCCCACCCGTAGGAGCTCTGTCCTGGTTATACCTGCGGCAAACCAGCAACTCCCATGAAGTCTGTCCATAAGTCCATTCCCGTTCTGGATCCCGACGCTCCTGCAACTCCATTCCCACCCTCTCCTCGATCCCAGATCCTCTGCCTCCAGAACCAGTGTGATTCCTTTATGGGTAAAGCTGCTTCTGCCATGGCTGGGTGTTTGGGGCCTCTGGCCTCTCCATTTCAGCCCTGGCTTGATTGCTTCAGACCCCTATGCAGACAACCATAGTCATCCATGGAAGACTCTTCATGCCTGATGATCACTGAAGCTACCCTGGATCCTCACAGTGCTTATCATGCATAAAGGAGGCTTGACCTTGGCAACGCCAGAGGCTGAGTCTGAAAAGCCTCCACAAGAATGTCTCTTACAGTGTTTGTGCGGCCGTTAGGCAGCATGGGGGAGAAAAGGAGGGACCCTTTAAAGCACCCTTGGAGCCCTCCCCCCTTTAAACTGTAAATGTGAAAGACTAGTCCTGGAAGGGAAAGACAGGAGACTAAGCACTGTGAGGAGATGGGCCAGGCAAGGGTGAGCTGCAAGAAACTTAGCCCTGGACCTGAAGTCCTTGTGAAATCTCAAGAGAACACACTCTGCACCCTAGCTGGAGGACACCCACCTCTGCCACATCCTGCACGTTTATCATCTTCTTGGTCTGAGCCACATGGCCCACAATCCCAATGTCCAGTGGGAAAACGATCTCAGAGTCAGGGGGCACCAGGCAGTCCTCCAGGAGGCTGTCCGGCTGCACGCTGAAGAGCCGCGTAGCAAGTTCAGCTATGCCATTGCGCTGGCGGTACATAAAGAGGCTGCAGCGGTCGGCATGCAGGATAGTGCAGAGGCGCCGCAGGACCTTGAAGACCACACGTTCCATATTGACACTCTCCTGCATGTCCTGCACCAGTTCAAACAGTGCTGCGCTCTCTTCCACCTGGCACAGCTCTCGCAGGCTGCCACAGTCTGCCTGCCAACCATCTTCACAGGCCCCTGCCACATTTTCAGGGCTCAGCTTCTTCCCAAAGTATTGGTTGGCAAAGGTGGGGTTCCCATCCAGGAAGCTGCGTACCTGTTCCTCACTGAGGCTCATGATGTTCCTGCTGCTGTGCCCAGGGCTTTCTCCACCCCCAGGTACACATGGATTCTGCAAACTCTGTTGTCAGCAAAGTCTTTCTTAGTGATGATTAGGGAGCCCAGGGGAGGCCGCTGACTCATACCACACGAGTGGCCCGACCTCTCTTCTCAGAGGCCGGGCAGTCCCAACTCCCCTGGAAAAAAAATGGAAATTTAGAATTGGGGTTTAGGGTAAAGGTAGGTGGGCTTTCTCCCTGTTGCAGGAGTTATGGGCAATTAAGGGAACGAATGTCACTTCTGGTGAAACCGGCCCTGAGACTAGGTAATTCCACAAGCACACACTATGCCCTTCTTTGCTTGGGGGGCTGCAGAAGGATTTGGATTGGTCCAATAAAAAGTCCCTGGGCTTCCTTGGCTCAGATACCCTGGGAAGGTGGTGGTCATTGGCCTTCCAGTGCTGCAGTTGATTTCTGAGGCAGGGAGTGCATGGAGGGGTCCCTGCCTGGAAGAAAAACAACTGCAAAGATTTTAGGCAGACTGTCCCTAGAACACTTGGATAGAAGTTGCTTCTCACTTTCTTCTTGATCTTTACTTGTTATGGAAGGCACAGGTCTGGAGTAACAGCCCTCTGCAGCCATGTGGCTATCAGTGGCAGGAGGGGCTCAAGCTGAACAGCTACTTGCTATAGACTCAGGACTTGCCTTTTTTATGTCACCAGCTAACAGCCCCCTGGGCCCACACGTTCGTTCTCTCTCTCTCTCTCTCTCTCTCTCTCTCTCTCTCTCTCTCTCTCAGATTAGACCCTCCCTCAGAGTTCATAAAGTTCATGTGGCACAGTGGAATTACACAGAGTGTTGTGTGAGCCACATGTGTGGAAGTGTTTTGTTTTGGTTTTTTTTTTCTTGAATTTAGAAACTTTTCCTGGGCACATTTATTTGTGTTCCTAGATTCTTGTCCTGTATCCATCCACAGCTGCACTGTGAGCACTGTTCTACAGACCTGCAAATCTGTTTGTCAGGTGAGGATCCATGCATCATGACATAGGTGTCCTGGTGTTGGTTTCTATGGCAGTCATAACGTGATGATAGGAGGAAGTATGGTTCAGATTCATTTCTGGTGTCTGGATATTCTGCTGTAGGCCAGCTCTGTGCACTAAGCACTAAGGAGACCGCCGAGTCTGTGGGTGTGTTACACAGGTATGCTTGCTTAAGCATGATAACATGTCAGTGCTGATGGACAGAGGGAAACCTGAGGATAGTATGTCCCTTGTGTGAGCTGGTCCAGGGCACCCAGCCTCACCTCAGAGATGAGAGCAGATGCATTAATTGGAAGGATTTCTGGGCCTCTCTCCAGGTAAGACCAGAAATCAAACCATGGACCTCCAGGGACTACCTGGGAGCTTCCTCATATGCCTCTTCCATGTATACTTTACATCAGGGTCTAGTGTTTGGATATAATTTTGACTTTTCTGCATCAGCTGGCAAGGTGTATGTCTAGTGTACACATGTTTAGTGACTTCTCAGCATAAAACTAGGGAGATTTCTCTCTGTCTTTATGCTGGCACCTGCAAGTTTCCAGGCAGGAGAGGTTGACTAACTGCACAGCTGTGTGTATTCATTGGGCCTAGCTGAGTGTAACAGGGCCCTGTATCCACAAATTCTTGTCTCTGCTGAGTCACATACAGCTTCCTTTCAGGAATCTGCTTGGAGGTCTCTCTCTTTTCCTAAAAATAGTGAATCCTGACTGGGGAATTGGGGGAGGGAGAGGGACGGATAAATGGGCAGACACTGCAGTGCTAGGCCACCTGCTTGACATTCAGTCCCGGAATGGCTTGGAACAGGCCTGGCATGTTATCTCTGTTGGATGAGGGGAAATGCCTTGTTCACCTTGTTCTACTTTGAGACCCACCATTCTGCTCCAGTACAAGAAAACTGTACAGTGGTGGGAACCTTGGGAGAAGCCACAGGCACGGGGAAGGATAAATGGTCACAGGATAAAGTTAGCTTGGAGTTCACTTACTCTAACCTGTCCAACATCAACCTGTGGTGCTGCCATGGAGCCTGTAGGCATGCTGGTATAGGGATGTCAGAAACTCAATAATCCCCTGAGGCACCCTAGGCCTATGTTGATAGGAACTCTGCATAAATGTCTCTGTAATGGTAATGGCACTGCACTGATTGTCCATCCCCACCTCACTATCTTAAACATCTACTATTGATGTCTTGAGGTCTCTGATTGGGATGGACTCAGCAAAGTCATAAACGCATAGCTGTGGGGCACACCAGTGAGACACACCTGTAAGACATCTCTGTGTTGCATACCTGTCAGGTGCATCCCCTGAAGTACACCTGTAAGCTGCACCTGTAAGACACAGGCATGCTTAAGGGGCCACTGGACTTAGCAGATGACTTCTCTACAGATGCAACTGTGGGATGCTTAAGGAAAAGTGGGACTGCTCCATTTACCAGTCTCCTATTAATTTTGCCTCATCATAATGTGGAATTTTAAAATGAGTCACACATCCTGGGAGTCATTTAGAACAGGAATGTGTCATCACCAGCTGTTACGGGAAGAGAATCTGGCTTCTTGTACCAAATTGTGGAAAGGATACAATTAGACAAGGAGCAGTGTGTTCTGGAATTAAAATTAACCAGTCAGAAAAAAAAATGGCAAGAGATAGAAGTGGGGAGAATTTAGAGCTCACAACCAGAATCCAATCATGTCTGCGAGCAGAGAAACAGATATCTGCATCTCAGGATGAGATCCTGGGAGCAAGATAAGAAAGACCCTAGGCACAAACCAGTACCCAAAGAACACAGGTCACTATCAGAGATCTGAAATGGATCTGTAGGAGGTATTTCCATAACAAACAGGTTTGGGCTGAAGATAATGTTAGATCAGATGGAGAGAGCAGGTTCTGTGCTTGCTGTTTGGGGAACACTGTCCTGAAGCTGAAAATTGCTCTTTAGCTGCCCAAGTTCAGTGCCCACCCATAGTCCTGCCTAGTCTTGCGAAGAGGGGACCAGTGATCAACTTCATACTTCTACTGGTGACACAGAAGGCCAGACCTGGAGGTTGCTATCCAGACATGGCTGCAGGACTCAGAACAGGGTGGTGACACTAGGAAGGTCCCTCTGATGAATCTCCCTCCTGAGCCTGGCCAGGATGTGCTTGTGGGTGAAGAGGCATCACACAAGGCAAGAAGCATAATGCATATTTAGCGCTAGTCTTGGGTCCTTTGTCCACCCAAGTACCAAGGGGAGACTAGAAGCCATGCTGGGGTCCTGGGCATCTGACAGTGTGAGTCCACGTCAGCATATTGAAATTGCTCTGTACCCATACATTTATACAGTTTTCCCCTTAGAGAGCTTCTCAGTGTTTCCCCAGTGGGAACCCTTCATCCATTTTATCCATTCTTTTTGTTTTATCTAAAGTTCTGGGCCAAGGTGTTGGAGTTTCACACTTAACATTCACAACTGCCCTTTGTCTGATGTGGCCCATTATCTAATGGGTCAACATATGTGTATTATTGAATTCTACAGATGTGTTCAGAGCTGCTCACTAAGCCAATGGCTAAGGTAGAGTGGAGATGCCTGGTGGGTGGCTTATGAGAGTTCAGCCTATTCTGAACATCAGAAGTCCTAGAGATGTCAGAAGAGCAGAAAGCATCACCTCTAAGGAAAGGTGGCCCTCCTATGGCTTCTTAATTGTCTAGGGAGGAGGTATGGACACAGGCTGGAAAGGTAGGGCTGAAAGTAAGCTGGTGGGATTGATCCTCACATAAGTAATGGGCATGATTCTGACCCTTCATAGCCATGGGTCATCTGTGAGTTTATCTGGCTTTGTGGCTTCTTGAGTTTTGATCCAGTGTTTTGTAGAGCAATCTGTTTGGTCTCAGTCTCAGTGTCAAGTACAGCACTGTCTAGTACCCCGTGGAGTAGGGTGGCATCTGATATGCTAGGCTATGCCCCACCTCTTCACATAGTTCCTAAGAAGGTTCCCAAATAATCATGTCTCTTACTTCCTTTTCTGATGGATTGAGCTTTTGGGGGGGGGGGTTCTTTGTAAATACCTCAGGAGCTTATGGATTCTCCTTATGGACTGGACAGCACGGCTGAGACCTGTGCAGCCACCAGAGTTCCTCACACGTGCCACAGAAATCTCATTCTGGGAAATGGAGCAGAACTTTCTGTAGTGGAGACCTTGAAAGTACAGAAAGGACTCTGAGTTCAGCAGAGGTACCCTGGGAACACAGGAGGCCCTGGAAGGACACCTGCAAGCTTACCATGGCATGCTTAGGCTATTTATGACTACAGTAAGCAAGGGAGACAGGCAGGTCAAAGTGAAGGTCTCCGTTTAGATGGGCACAGAACAAGAAACAGGTGCTCCAGGAACCAAGAGACCTCAAAGCTGTGATCTGTGCAGATGATAATGTATGCACAGTTTGAAAGGGTGGAGCCAAAGCCCAGGGATAGATGGGAGGTTTCAAGCTCACACACAATTCTTGGTCCCATGCATGTTGGAATGAGGCCTTATAGTACCAACATCCAGAAGGGACATGGAACTAAGCAACAGAAGGAGTTGTTTCAATTTTGCAATTACAACATTCACCATACATTTAGAGGCTTTGAATACAGCAGGATTTGTTGTTGTTGTTTTGCTTTTTGGTTTTTTAAAGAAGATACATGGTCATTTAAACTTGAATCCCAAAATAAATCCATTTCAAATGTCAAAGACTGCTAATGAGCTTGACATTTGAGAGAACACAGCTCCAGCAGCTGTGATGCAGACAGCTGTCTAGAGCTCCTTTGTAGTGTGAACTCACAAATGAGCACAAAGTGCAATTCGTCCATCTGAAGTGGAGTCCCCTTGTGGGGCCTGGTTAAGAATATTGTGGGCTATCACTACCATCTATCTGCAGCAGTACCTCACCTTCCAGACTGAAACTCAGTTCCCATTAACACTAATTCCCATTCTGTCCCAGACATTTTACCGTTATCTCTGTGATTTACTCTAGGTCCTTCATTTCAGTAGCACCACAAAATATTTGTTCTTTTGTGTCTATCTTAGTTCACCCTGCATTATATCCTCACATGCGTGCTTCGTAGTATGTGTCAGAATCTCATTCTTTTTCAAGACTGAGTAATAGCCCATGACATGGAGAGCCACACTTTGCCCTTCCTCTTATCCTTCAACAGATATTTGGGCTGCCTTCACACTGTAGCTGCTGTGAACAATTCTGTATAAACTTAGGTTTACAGACACGCCCTTGAAGAGCTGTAGGAACTGTTTATCAACACAGAATTTTATTCCTTTTCTGCTGATGTAAGAGAGTATTTTCCCTCCTTTATTTTGACAAGATTTGTATTCCATTAAATTAGGAGAACTGGCAGGCTTTAAGATTAGCGCTGGAGTCTCAGACAAACAAACAAAAACAAAAAAGGAAAAAAAAGAGAGAATAGTACTAGAATCCTAGTAGTTAACATCAAGTTGGGGAGAACACTGACCTGGGAAGATCAGAGTTAACGAAACAAAAAAGGTAGGAAATCATTATTATAGGATGTGCGTGCTTAATATCTTTGATCTAGTAGGTCCACCCACGGAGACAACACAGAACAGAGGAGTCCTCAGGCACAACATCACCATGTGTGTGCATGTATGCGTTCATGTGTGTGACAGTAACATTTGATGAGAGATGAGTAAGAGCTATGATGTGTCCAGAAACGGATGCCTCTCGAGACACTGACTTGGGAGAGCACATCTGAGCAGTCTGTTGTGTCTGACTGTGGCAGTTTGAATGAAAATGGCCCTCATAATGTCATATATTTGAATGCTTGGTCACCAGTTGGAGGAGCTGTTTGGGTTAGGATGAGGAGGCGTGGCCTTGCTGGAGGAGGTGTGGTGCTGTTTTGACATTTCCAGTTAGCTCTTGTGCTTGTGGATCAGGTGTATCGTTCTCAGCTGCTGTTCCAGTGCCATGCCTGCCTATCTACTGTCCCTCTTTCCACCATGATGATCATGGCTTCCAATCCTCTGGAACCATAAGCCCTCAAATCAAAGGCTCTCATTTATAAATTGCCTTTATAAATTTTATATGTTGGTCATGTTGCCTCTTCACAGCAATAGAAAAGTAACTTAGACAATGATCCACAAAGAAAGGGCTATAGCCTCAATAAAGTCCTTGAGTGGCCAGTAGGATGCCTAGGCATGAGCCACAACAGACAGACATGGAGACAGGAGAAATGCAGGGGATGGTGCTGATGACTGCCTGAGTCAATCAGCTGAAGCCAGGGCTGACTGGCTGATGGTCAGAGCTGCTCTTAATGGAAGCTGTAGTGGTCTTGGTGGGTCCTTCAGCTTTTCCAGTTGCACTGCTGTGAGACAGAGAGGCCTCTGCGAATAGCTGTGATCAGCTTCTACCAAGTTCCTGAGTAGAAACAAGTGTCTTGCTGACTGTCCTAGTTTTATTTCTGTTGTTGTGACAAAAAGAAACTTAGGAGAGAAATGGCTTGTTTTAGCTTACAATTCCAAGTTACAGTCCATCATTTGGGAGAAATCAAGACAGAAACTGGAGAAGCTAGTCACATCACATCCACAGTTAAGATAGAGAGAATAAATACACACACAGCCTACCTGCTAGCTTTCTGAAATCTTACATAGTTCAGGGCCCAGCCTAGAGGATGGTGCCATCCACAGTGGACTGGGTCTTATATATCAGTTAAGGTCAAGACAACCCTCCACAGATGTGCTCATGGGCCAATCTAGACAATCGCTCAATTGTGATTCTCTTCTCAGATGAGTTCAGGTTATGACAAGCTAAGAATTGAAATTAAATGGTAAACTGATCCTGTGAAATATAAGTCTATATACTCACCTCTTCATCAGGGCCAGATGGGTGGCACCTTGCTTTGTTTAGAAGTAGCTATTTCTTCCTGAGCTTGTGTCCCTGGGTGGTATCCAATCCCCCAAGATGAGCCACTCTGTGGTGGTTTCAATATGCTTGACCCAGGGAGTGGCACTATTAGGAGTTATTTCCTTGTTGTAGTAGGAAGTGTGTCATTGTGGATGTGGGCTTTAAGAGACCCTCCTCCTAGTCATGTGGGAGCCAGTCTTCTCCAAGCAGCCTTCAGATGAAGATGTAGAACTCTCAGCTCCTCCTGCACCATGCCTGCCAGGACACTGTCATGCTCCTGCTTTGATGATAATGGACTGAACCTCTGAACCTGTAAGCCAGCCCCAATTAAATGTTGTCCAAGAGCTGCCTTGGACATCCTGTCTGTTCACAGCAGTAAAACCCTAGCTAAGACACACTCAGTGGACTCAGCCTCAGGTAGTTGGCATGTGGACTGTAGATGCAGGAGATATAGGGATTTTTGTAGTCCTGCTGCCACCACCTTACCACCAGCAGGAAATGTGGTCAGTACTAGGCAACTCTCTGATGCTCTGAGCAGGACCCATATGGGTCACATGTGCCTTGGTGGCCAGACTTTGGCTCTGAACCCATCCCAAGATGACCCCAGAGCTGTCAGCTCATTTCCCCTCTCAGAGTGAACATGAGTCTGGCATCTGTCTCTTGGTGAGAAAACACTGCTCAGAGCCAGTTGTTACTGTGAGCACCTGGAAGTGGATGGATGCCTATAGCTTGTTCAGCAGGAAAGCATAATATGGCTCCAGATCAGTGCAGGTTCAGCTACACACAGCTTGTTTCCAAAGAGCTGTGGCCAGTGTGCCTGGGGCCTCTGTTGACCTGGGGGACAGTGTCTTGTCTCTAAGGTTGAAGACCTCCCTGGCTTTGAGGGCAGAGCCTGTCCTCTGCACAAAACTGGTGGGTTAGTTAGAACTCAATAGTGTATGCTGATCCAGGGTCTGGGTGAAGCATTAAAGGAAGGTAGCTAGAGTTTCCTCCTCCAGGTACAGCGGCCCCAGGCCATGATGAAGCCCAAAGGCCATGTGGATGTCCATGATCTATGTGGTAGCCAGGGATTGTGTTGACATCCAAGGTCCATGCTGCTACAGAGGCCATGCAATTGTCTGTGGTCTGTTTCACTGCCTAAGGCCACATTAGTATCTATGGTCCATGCTGACTTCAAGGGCCATGTCTGGGTTCTTGGTGGTCCTGATGTGGCTGCAGCCATGTTAATGCCCATGGCCTCTGTTACCACCTAAGGTTGTGCAGATGTCCATGGTCTGTGCCAACACCTAAAGCCATTTTGTTGTCTGTGGGCTGTGCTGTCACATGGGACCCTGTTGATGTGGGTGACCTGTGCAACCACCTGGGGCCATATTGATGTCCACAGTCCATCTATGCTGCTACTTGAGGTCATGTTGGTGTCTATTTTCCAGGCTAGCTTGGACACGTCCATGGCCCGTGTGGCCCTGGAGGCCATGTTGACAGCCTGTGCTGCCACCACAAGCTATGATGGTATCAGTGGCCTATGCTTCAACAGAGGGCTGTGTTGATGTCTAGGTGTGTTTGAAGCAGTGCTGACATTTCAGTGAGGAGTCAGTTCTACCCTGCAATTGTCCTTAAGCTACTGACCTGTGGAATTGCTACAAGAATTTAGGGGAAAGCCAAAAAGCATCTTCTAAATTGCCATGGCATGGGGCCACCTTACCCTTATTCCTTGTACACAGAGATATCACATCCGCAAAATGATTTTTTCCACATGTGGTTCCAGAATGAAAAAAGACAAATCACAACCATCCTCTAATTACAAAATGTAAAGAAAGCCAAAGGGAGACAGAATAATGGTCGTTATAAGCCTAACTCATTTGAGGTTACAACCTTTGCACAAGGCAAACTATTAACTCCAAATTTCTATTCTAATTCTTGTGATAATATTATGTTTGGCCTAGGGCCCCTTTCATATCTAATTTTATCTATCTGTCTATCTATCTATCTACCTATCCATCCATCCATCCATCCATCCATCAGCTATCTATCAGCAATCTATCAATCTACCAATCTATCAGCTGTCTATCAATCTATCAGCTACCAATCAATATATCTACCAGCTATCTATGCAATAATTTACCCACTCTTCTATCCATCTATCTATCCATCATTATCAATTCACTCACCTGTATATGGGTAAGCACATATATATGGTTGAACAATATTGCTTCGTTATTCACTTAGAGATATTTATTAGACACAGCTTTGTTACTTCTGATTGATAATTAATATTTTACAGTGTGCTTTTACCACAGTTTTTACAGTTGTATTGAAGCATAATTGACAAAATCAAACCTGTATACATTTAGTTTGGTCCCCTGAGCGCAACCATGTCTATTAAGCCCAGGAAAGTCTTTTGACTCTATCTGGGCTCCTCTGCTGACACCGTTGCTGGCAACTCTTAAGCTGTTACACGAGGCATTGGAGATTTGATCCTCAGTCATTGTCTTGCCTGGTTCATGACTAGCATTTGAAAACCATGCTTGCTATCCTTTGTCCAGCATTTGAGTTATTTCAGGGGAAGGGAGACCCTGCCACTTTTGCTCTTACATAGTTTTGGCAGGAGTCCTTTCCACTGCAATGATAAATCATTCTCTGCTTGCTTGTGACTTTGTGCCTCAGATAAAACTTCAGAGAGCATCCCTAAGCATCTCTGTGAGGATGTATTTGAAAATCTGCAGTGATTATCCAGGTACCATCCACTCTTGTTCGCCCTAAAGGATAGTTGTGTCTACTTATGTCTGCTAAGGAAGAAAGGCTCCACCTGGACTGTCCATCCCTAGTTTTGGAAGTTTAGGAATACAAAGAGATGGTGTGGTAGACAGCACTAGCAGCATGATTTCAGATGAGGAAACAATCACAGGAAACACAAGAACTCTATTTGATGTGTTCCACAGGGAGAAGGAAAGTCCACTCCAGTTAGAGTGGTGGGAGATAGAGCCAGGACCATTTCTGAAGGAAACCAAAACAGAGAAGTGTCTTCGTTCTTGGTAGCACAGCATCAATGCAAGTTCCTTCAGAGATGGTCCAGCAGTAGTGTCCTCATGATGGAGAGGCAGGATGGCAATTCTCTCCTGGGAGATGTGCCCCACTGATTCTGGATCTCACTAAGACATGGATAGCTGGCAGCACTGTCTACCCCTGACATGGCTTATCTGGGCTCTTTACTATCATAAACAGAAGTCAGAGAAGACTTAGGTGGACTCGCATTAAGTGTTAGACTCCAAAGGAGACCCTGAAAGACAAATGAATAGTCTTTGAGATCCATTCAAGAGGGGTTTCTCATGCTTCTCAGGACAATTTATCCTTGCATGTTGGCATTACTCATAAATGGTGTGACTCATTCTATTGATTTATTGCCTGATTTATTGATTTGGGGCCTAGGATAGCATCCAAAGCTGTACAGGTCTCTGTGTCTCTGGACTGGCAACATCCCTGGCTGGACATAATATTTTGTTCCCCAAATTCTAGCTGTGCTTGATGAAACAGTGACCCCAAAGGTTACTGTCCTGGTCTCTCTTATATATAGGATTTTGTTGTGGGTTGAGAGTCAGTGCTAGGATAAACTCATGTGTCCCATGGCTTCACCTTGGGAAATGAGTGTTTAGTTAAGCAGGTGTGGTAAACATGGCTGCCTTCCAGGGAGAAGCTTGGATCAGGAGGCAGAAAGATAGTGGTTTATATGAGTTTAAGGACAACAGAGACCTTTGCCCTGAGGATCCTGATCTGCCATCATGTTGGCCCAGGACAGCCAATGGATGGCTATGCCTGCATTTGCATGACTCTGGGAGACCATTCTGGTGGGTTTAGGCAGGACAACTGACTGGTCTAAGTGGAAACCTTCAAAAGGCAACCATGAACTTGTCTTTGGTAGGCAGGACCTACAGCCAGCTGAGCATCCCCCTGCATCCATCACAGTGTGTTGGATGCCCTTGTTGAACCCCTGACAAGATACCTACCCAGGTAGCTCTTGACAAGATGGAGCTATTGGAGCTCAAGGATGGGAAGTGACAAGCCAAGGAGGTTTTAGAGGGTTCCTGGGCATATGGCCTCCGGGGACAGCCATTTGGTGGGAAGTGTACTACGCTAGGGCAGGAGCTATGTGACTAGGCTGTAGGAACTCATTCTCTGAGACACTGCAGGAAAGCCTTCTCAGGAGAGAAAGGAGAATACCAGTGGCACTGTTATGTCCCTCTTAAATTACATCATTCAACTTCTGTTTGAAAGGACTTAGTCCCAAAGATGTCATTGGAGGATTTGTGGGAGGGCAGCAGGGATTCACTAGCTGGTCTGAGGTCAGACCAAGAATACCCTAGGGACCCAGGCAGGAGCCATGTGGTGCTTTGAATAAGAATGGCCCCCATAGGCTCGTATTTCTGAATGCTTAGTCATCAGGGAATGTTTGAGAAGGATTAGGAGGTGTGGCCTTGTTAGAGTAGGCATGGCATTGTTGAAGGAAATATGTCAGTGGGTGTGGGCTTTAAGGTTTCAAAACCCCAACCCAGGCCCAGTTTCTCTCTCTCTCTCTCTCTCTCTCTCTCTCTCTCTCTCTCTCTCTCTGCATGTAGATAAGAATGTAGAACTCTCAACTCTAAGCAAGGACCCAGGTAAATGCTTTTCTTTATAAGAGTTGCCATTGTCATGGCGTCTCTTCACAGCAACAGAACAGTGACTAAGACAGGCTATGAGGGAATATTTGTGGTGTGAACTCCTAAAAGCCTTGGAACTAAACCCTGAGCAGCTTTCTCCACAGACTTTATCACTCTATGACCAGGAACTTTTTCTAAGATTACACATCTGGTCCCATAATTTCCCAATGTCGTCCATCCCAATGTTCTCTCACATTTTGAGAAGGAAATCTAGCACAGTAGGCCCAGACTCAAGTGCAGCAAGTCTCCTGACAACATTCTAAGCTATATCCCTGTGGTTCTCAACCCTAATGATGTGCTCCTTTAATACAGTTCCTCATGATGCAGCTTTCATTGCTACTTTATAACTGTAATTTTGCTACTGTAATGAATTATAATATAAATATCTCATACACAGGATATGATAGGTGACCCCCAAAGGGGTCATAACACACAGGTTGAGACACAGCTACAGACCATTATGGTGATTAATTCATAGTTTACATTCTTTAAACTTTAATGGAGTAAATTTTAAAAACTAGCTACACAAATATTCATGGACCATCTACCATGTGCCAGATGCTATTCTTGGCACTGAGAACAATAAATGAACAAACAGGTCCTCTTCTTTGGATCCCTGAGACTCCATGGTCCAATAGCTAAGTTTGCTTGGTTAGTTCCAGGCTATTGATAGACCCTGTCTCATTTTTTAAAAGTCAACTTTTTATGAGAAAACAGATTTGAGAAAAGACAGGAAGTTTGGGTCTCTGCAGGTACCCTGAACATATGTAATAGGACAGAGTAAGCCAGGGAGTAAGGGAGATAAGTGAGTAACCACACAAAATTGCTTTTGTTCACTCTGAAGGAGACCAAAAACAATGTGAGTAGCAGCTGCCGTAAGTGACTCTCATTTCAAAGGTTTGGCAGTTCCTCGAGGGCGGGAAAGATGACTGTAGGCATAGAGAGGAAATGTAGGTGCCAGTGGCTCTGGAGCAGTTGCTTCCTATCCGTCTGCTATTGGATAGGGTCTGGGTGTGGACAATGAGGACAGCTACAAGAATGAGTTTCTGTCAACTGAGCGTAGGGGTTGGGATGAGTCCTGTCTTTGTTCAAAGATGAGATACAGAGAAAATCTCAATGTGCTAAAATGAGGCCTTGGTATGGTCAATGAAGACAGAAGTCGGAATCTAACACGGGGGTCTAGGGAAAGGCTTGAATCGACCCGTAAGTTTGGGAGCTATCAGTAAATAGTTTGTTTCTTACAACTACAAGGCTGGGTGACAGGAGGAGAGTCAAGGCTGAGTCTTGTTGGCATCTGCTTGACCCTATTTACAACAACATCCCTTCCCACAAACCCATGTTTGTTGTGCTAGACCTTAGCCTGTAGTAAGGCATTTCCTTAGCTACCTGAAGGATGTTTTTTCTCTCCTGCAAAACTGTTTCAAGAAGCCGGGCCGTGGTGGCACACGCCTTTAATCCCAGCACTTGGGAGGCAGAGACAGGCGGATTTCTGAGTTCGAGGCCAGCCTGGTCTACAGAGTGAGTTCCAGGACAGCCAGGGCTATACAGAGAAACCCTGTCTTGAAAAACCAAAAAACAAACAAAACTGTTTCAAGAAGCAGGAGCTGTGCCTTCGCTGCTAACTATTCCCAGACACTCGGAGCATCTTGGTGGTCTGCTAAATCATTAGAAAATGAGCAACTGCAGGACCAGAGGTTACACGATTCTTTCCTGTATCTGCTTTCACCTGTCTGGCATGTACAATAATGTCAGAAAGGATTGTTTTGATGGATCAAAATATGAAAGACAGTTCTATAACCTTATTAAATCCGTGCCATTACTTGAGCTAACATAAAATTTTTATTAGCAATTTAATGAGCCAATGAAATGGCTCAGCAGGTAAAGGCACTTGCTACCAAGACTGATGACCTTAATTTGGTCCCTTGGACCCACAAGGCAGAAGGAGAGAATCAAGTTGTTCTTGGACCTCTGCAATCTCCCCACTACATTACATCCCCACACGTGAATGCACAGAACAATGAGCAAATAAATGCAATTTTAAAAATTGAAAATATTTCATTAGCATTTTCTTATACAAGTTTGGAAATAACATTTTAAATGAGAGCACTTATCTGCTTTTTATTTTATAACTTCAATGTGACTTGCTATTTCTTGCAAAATCCACTGTTTTTGTAACGCTATCACTGACAACAGTAGTGCAAATTAGGACATGAATAAGCCCTGATTACATCTGACTCAGCAGAATGCTTGCTCCCGTCGTCGCTGACAAGAGGGTGCTGCTCTGATTTGGATGTTGGGTGCTGTTTTCACATAAGTTGATGAGTTTCAGGGAGGACAAGAGAGAATCATGTTGAAATGCCTTTCATTAGAGATGTACAATGCACATACTATTACCGCACAGGTGATGGCTCCCAAAACACTAGAAGAACAATACGTTCTGAATTTAAAATGATGGCTAGAGCCACAGTCTGCTGTCCGTCCAGTCTGCATCGTTCATATTGCCCTTCACTTTATAAGTAAGCTAAATAAGCAGCCCCAGCCAGATTTGCATCATTTGCTCATGTCTGTGGTATATATTCTTCTGCCATGCAAATCACAAGCCATCACCCAGAGCCACTGAGCAAGGGCTTGGGAAAGACAGAATATACATTTTGCTTAACTTGATGCAATTTCAGAAAACAGGTAAGAGAAAAGAATGGTAAAGATAGAAAATGGTTGCTTTAAGTATTTGTTATCCATATTTTAATATATTTAATTGTAGGTTTATATCATTTATTTTTACCTGGGATGCTTCACCAAGACTTCAACCTCTGAAGACCCCTTCAAGATGCTTCTGAGTCAGACTCCCTATCTGTTTCAAGCAAGCTAGAAGCTGAGTTCCAGATCCCACAATAGGATGCCCAGAACCATGACAATGCAGATCTTTATTAGAGGCATGCTGTCCAATGTGCACCTTTAAAAAAGTCCCCTAAGATCTTTCCCAAGGCAGCTGCTTATTTGGCAGAACGCTCTGGAGCTATGAACATTTCGAGACTGTGAGGTCCTTCTGTGGCACAAATCTAGACCCCCACTGGAGAAGTTGGGATTGTCTAGCTGAACTTACAGGTTGAGCGGTGATGGGTTTTCAAGGGATCAGGCTGAATGAAGTATAATATGTGCTTGGGTTATTACAGGAGAATCCACAGGGCCAACATACGCCAAGTTTCCAGCCATGCTTCAATTCACTGTTGATGAAACGATAATCAGATAGAGACTATATAATGTTTAAAAAAGCTAACCAGGGTGTGTGTGTGTGTGTGTACTTTACTGGAGATAAGTGAAAGTGTTGATAGCATTCATAATTGGGCAATGCAAACTAAAGCCACGGTGAGAAGCCATCTACAGATGCCAGGCTGGCCAACATACTAGGGAAGCTAACAGAACCCTGTGTTGCTAAGAACACAACCCAGGAGTGTACACATGTGGCATGATGGAATGAAAAATGATTCTAGTTAACAATCTTCTGTTTTCTTGAAAGATAAATGTAAATGTGTGCGCAGCCAGCAATCCCACTCCCACTGCATCCCTAAGGAGCTGGAAACACACAATGACTTAAACCTGCATGATACCACATTTGAATAGTAGTTCAGTCACCCCGTAGAAAAAGCTGGAATGTCCATTGTGTCGTGAATGGATAAACGCTTTTTACTAGAATTCTATTCAGCAATAAATATAATTAATTGATTCATGTGATTCATGTAAGAGTTTAGATAAATATGAAAGGCACTGAAACCAGACAGAAAAGACTGCCCACTGCATGCATCCATGCATAGGAAATACTGTTATAAAAACTTTATTGTACAGACCTGGAGTGGGGAGAAGCTGAGCTTAGCATTCACAGAAGCTGGAACAGCACCGAGTCATGAGGTGGTCATTTGTATAAATGTATGCAACTGTCCAAACTCACGGAATTGTACAGTTAAAATCAATGGCTCTTACAGTACATAAATTGCACCTCTATTCGAAAAGGGCAAAAAAAAAAAAAAAGTAAAGGCAGTGTTAATCAGAGAGGGAGATTTCATCCCCAGGTTACTTAAATGTGTGTCCCCATGATTCAGGACACACAAACAAGAAGCGATATGTTGCTTACTACAGTGATATGGGTAAGCTGCAGGGCTTCGTTACCAGCCATGAGGAAGCTATAGCTGTATGAAGCATCATGGACACACTTTACAAACATATATGGAACAAAAGAAGCCAGGTATGGAGAATCATACTCTCTGATTCTCTGCAAAATTTAAAACAAAACAAAACAAAACAAATGAGCAAACAAACAAAACAAAACAGACCAAGCCAACTATAACGGCTAGGAATGGATTCCTTCTAACAGATATTTAAGCAAGTGCAGAAAGACAGCTCTGGTGGGCTGACATGTCCTGGGCTGTGTCCTCAGGCACTTTCACCTTCCATAAGCTAGATAAGTGCTTATTTCTATGTCATGAAGATATCACATGTATATTTTCTGTGATTACATTCTATAAGACAAAAGCTTTT
Organism: Rhynchomys soricoides; assembly: GCA_019843965.1. Taxonomy (NCBI): domain Eukaryota; kingdom Metazoa; phylum Chordata; class Mammalia; order Rodentia; family Muridae; genus Rhynchomys; species Rhynchomys soricoides. The sequence continues at coordinate 11,462,287 of JADRCH010000035.1, read as the reverse complement.
AACATAGTAAGAAACACTGGTGTGTCTCTGAGAACGCACAGCCATGATTTCATGAAATCTTTGGAAGACTCACAGTTGGGTGTTTTGCACAGAGATGCCTGCACTGCCTGTGTCAAGTGACAGCATAACATGGCTATTCCTGGGAAAAATGGGGGGGTGGGTGAGATTAACGATGAAAATTTCAACTATTTGGCCAGTAATGATGTGTGAATGCTTGTCCCCAGAATTCATGGACTAGAACCCCCAAAGTCATATGCTCATGGTGTGTGGTGGGACCTTTGGGATATAGCTAGTTGAGTGGCTTTGTCGTGGAAGGAGCTCTTTGGTTGCTCTGTCTTGTCATGTGATACCCTACACCACACCATATGAAGTGCAAGGATTTCACAGTTGCAAGCACTTCTGAACTGTGAGCTAGATAAACTGTTGTTCTTCGTAAATGTTATGGTATTCAGTTATGGTAAAAGAAGGTAGACTAAGACGTATGTTATAAAATAAAGAACAAAAATACTTTAAAAAGTGATGGTGTAGAAAAAAATTAAAAGCTCAGTTAATTGAATCAATATTCTAGGAGATGCAGTTTGGAATGTTAGTAAACATGAAAATATTAAAATAAGACTTAAAGGTGAAAATATTCCCTAATCCATATGGCTGTTGCATTTCTGCCATGTATTTTCTGTGTTTAGAGCCTCTTCCTTGTTTTTAGTGTGGGAGAGTGAGATCTGCCCCAGAAGGCTGCCAGATCTGCCCAGGCTCTGTAGGAACCTGCTCAGTAGCTGATGATGTGATTTTCCTGGAAAAGTAGCAAAGTTATTCCCAGCTGGTGTGGTTCTTTCTGAAGTTGCTCTCCTTCCTGCCTCTGACCCCTCCAGGTTACTTGACTAGACTGCAGCTACCCTTGGTCCCCTCTTTGGCATGCATGGAAGGTTAAGCAGACCCTGCAAGTGGAAGTTGAGGAGGGCTCACAATAGAACTTGGTGAGCTCTTCCTTGGTGAAAGAATCCTGAAATAAAGCAAGTCAAGCTGCTCTAAAATCCTACATGGGTTAGTTTTACTGTCATCCCTGGTTTTGTTGTCATGGGACCACAGATTGCCCCTCCCACTTTCTGCTGACTCCTTGGGTGATTCCCAGTACCTGTGATTTCACACTGCAAGTAGGGAGGGAGCTCCTCCAGCTCCCCTAGATTCCAAGCAGCAGAACCCCTTCTCATTACACACCAGGATGCTCTCCTGAAATCTCTGTGTTCCTGCCCTCAGAATAAAATTGGTTCAGCTTAAAGATCCTTCTCAGTGAGTTCCCCTCTCCCTATTACTGCCCAAGTAAGCCCTCTCTGGGCTCCTTATTCCCCAACTGAAGAGACAGCTTCCCTATTTGCAGGCTCCTGCCCTCATGCTCCCCAAAGAACTAGATAGACATTTATTGCACCACAGACACCTGTGCAAACTCAGTTATTCCCAGAAGTAGTTGGAACTGTCCTTACCAGGCCATTTCCAGTCCCACCCGACAGGAAAGACATATTTGTACTACAGGGAAATCCTGCACCGTGGGGATCCTCTGCAGGGGTTGGAATCAGGAAGGCAGCTGAGGAAGCATAGCCTGCGCACAGAGCCTGGGTTTCTGTCCTAATTCAGTCTTACTGAGGATACCGGGGGACCTACCTGGCTAGTTGTCCTGAGAAGTGAGTAAAAGAGCGTTCCTGAAAGCTTTCAGTACCGAATGCATCGGACCAGACAGGCTTCAGACAAAACTGAGGCAATTAAGAAATAGAACAACAAAATTTGAGAAACGAGGAGGCAATGACAGGTGAGGATCATTATGGAGTGTGATTATACCCTAAAAGAGGAAGCATCATGTTCATGGGCCCTGTGGTGAGTACAGAAATGGAAAGAGTGTTAGGGGGTGGCAGTGCCCATCTGAAGGAGAAGCAACCCAGAACTTCTACAAGTGCTCTGAGGGTAGACGATATCCTCATTGCCCTGCACAATTTCATCTTAAGATCGGACCTCACCCTTCATGGATGAAGTGGCTTCAGTTCCTTCCTCCCCAAGACCAGCCAGCCACAGGGGTCCCATGTGGGGAGCAGAGAGGCTGCTCTGCAATGCGCAGCAGCTCCAAATCTCGTTTCCCTGGAAACTGGAAGAACTGTTGGAAGTTTGCACTGAGCTCTGCTCTCAAGCGTGGGCGCCGCGATCCTTACGTATGAGGGCTCGCGGAGCCTCCTGGGCCACACGCCAAGCTCACGGAGGTAGGGCTGAGCCTTTCTGGCGAGTCATACTTCACCAGGCTCAGGACCGGTATGCTGCTGTTTCAAATTCTGCTCTCCTGCTAAAAATACAGAGGCGGGCTCGCTCTTTCTGAAGCTATGGCCCGAAGTGAAACCCACGCAAACGTCCGGAAGTCTTTGGGAGGCCTCCATACACCCACTAGCAAGTGGCTTCCGGGAAGGGTGGGCAAGAGCTCCCGAGCTGCCTCGGACACAAGGGCGCGGCTTCTCCAGGCAATACAGCGCTTGGTTTTGGGAGGGTCTCTGACCTTAAGAAGCAAAAAAATAGGCCTTTCCCCGACTTGAACCTGCTGTGGGAAAGGCCGGTGCGCAGGCGCGTTCTCTCCACCGCTCCCTCTTCCCCGCGCTCGCTCGGACCCGGCTTCCCCCAGCCCCAGCTTAAGGCGCAGCCAAGGCAACCGGCGGTTCCGAAGCTGCTGCGCAGGCGGCCTGAATCACCCACACCCGGGACTGCGGGCCAGGGCGGGGTTGCGGGAGAGAGGCCTCCAGTGGTCCAAGTCCGGATTTGGGCTACTACATCATTCTCCCTTCTCGCGCACTATATAGCGCAGTCCGAATTTATTCACCTGAGTGTAAGGAATTTTCTGTCAGATCTGAAAACGGAACTGGACTCAAAATTGAACTCACCTGAGGTTCTCCCCAAGACTTCATCCTGGCCTTGCTCCATGGCTGGTCCTCTGAGAGAAATCTCTAGCCAGTTCTCTCGCATACTCTATTCACAAGCTCTGAGCACACCTACAATACTCTACCCACACCTCAAGGCAACACCTTTTCCTGCGCATTAACCACATAACACACACACACCGCACGCCTGGACATTGTATATACACTGTCTTCACCCTATGCACATCTCTGAACGCACACCGCTCCCCGCCACACAACACATACGTTCACATCACCCTCACATACCCCATACTGTACATTCTACGCATACCCTTCATACATGTACACAACACACACCCCTACATGCCAGCACTTCCCAAAGAAACACACTTCATCCTCCATCCCCGAATACCCTGCTCACTCTCCTCCATTCCTTCTCTACATTTCTCCCTTCCCCATTTCTTCCTCCAGGCTCTCCCTCATACCTATTCCTATTGCTGAATCCCCACTAACTTCTTCGGCTTTCCGGGTCCAGTCAGGTGGGCGGGGAGATGAGCTGCCCGGTAGCTTGGGAAAAGCAAACTCAGGGCCTGCAGAGGTGGGAGGTCCTGGGGGTGGGGCCCCGGGGGTCCCAGGAGAAGGAGGCCCCAGTGGAGTGGCGTTCCTAAGGCGGCGAGCTCTGGACAGCGGCATTGACAGGGGGGAGGGCAGGAAGGCGGAGACTTGGCGAGGGCCCCCTCTCCTAGGAGAGGGCCGGAGGGGCGTCCTGGGGGCCAGAGGGTCGGGAGGGGGCCGCGGAGGGTGGTGTCAGGGAGGTGCGCGCGGGGCCGCGGGTGGGGGGGCCGCGCGTCCGGGGATCGGCGCCGCGGTCTGGGGAGGGGGCGCGCGCACCTTGCGGTTTTCCGCGCCGGCTTGGTTCCCGGTGCGGGGTCGCGGCGGCGGCGGGAGGCGGAGGATGCGGGCTCCAGTGGCAGCGGCGCGAGCCCGGGAGGACGCGGGAGGATGAAGAGGAGGCCGGCGGTCCGGCCGCGCGGCGCCGGGAGGAGGCGCAGGCGGCGGGGGCGGCGGCGGGCGGCGGCGGGCGCGCCGGGTGCGGGCCGGCTCCGGCGCGGAGGATGAAGTGGAGCGTCCGCGGGGCCTGCGCCGCGCTTTCCTCCTGCCTACTGCTCGCCTGCGCGCTCAGCGCCGCCGCCGTCGGCCTCAAGTGCTTCTCACTGGGCTCTGAGCTGCGCGGGGAGCCGTTCCGGCTAGGGGCGGCCGCCGGAGCCTTTTACTCCGGGTTGCTGTTGGCCGCCGGCCTCTCTCTGCTCGGCGCCGCCCTGCTGTGCTGCGGGCCCCGGGAGGCGCCCCTCGCCGGGTCAGGGGCCGGGCCGGGCCCGGGACTCGGGGTCCCCGCATCTCCAGCGGGCGCTCCGGAGCCCTCTCCTGGAGAAACGCGGGCGGCTGCCGGGCCCTCGGGACCGGTGAACAGCCAAAACCTGCTGCTCCTAGGCGTCCTGGTCTTCATGCTCGGGGTTCTCAGCGCCTTTGCGGGAGCAGTGATCGACGGCGACACAGTGTCCCTGGTGGAACGCAAGTACTCCCACTATTGCCTGTCTCCGCGCACGCCGGCCGCTGGCTCTAGCCCGGCCACTGGCTCTGTGGCCCCAGGCACTAGCACGCAGCGCTCCCGCAGCAACCTGGACAGCACCACGACCGCCAAATGCCGCCAGTTGAAGGACTACCAGCGCGGCCTGGTGCTCTCCACAGTATTCAATTCGCTCGAGTGCCTGCTGGGCCTGCTCAGCCTCCTGCTGGTCAAGAACTACAAGTCCTCGCAGGCCCGGCGGGGGCGGCGGGGCCGGCGGAGGGCAAGCCGATCTTTAGCGCGACCGCGGGGCGGACCCGGGCTCCGCGCTCAGCCGCTAGCCTCCCGGACCCGGCGCGGCCGCCGGGGCAAAAGGGGGCGGCGGCTGCAGCCGAGGCCCAGCGAGGCCTCCATCCTATCCCCCGAGGAGTCCGACTTCACCACCCCAGGAGATTGCGCGAGCTTCGCGGCGCACCACGCTGTGTCCTACATCAACGTGGGCGTCTTCCACGCGTTTGACGAGGCGGGCGTGGAGGTGTGCTGTGGCGGGCACCCGTCGGTAGAACTGCCAGGGTATGCGCCCTCGGACCCCGACCTCAACGCCTCCTACCCCTACTGCTGCCGGCCGCCCTGTGAGATGGCGCGCCCTTGGGAGCCTAGCCGAGCCTGCTAAGTTCAGGCCCGATCCCCCACGAGACACCCAAAAAGGCAGCAGTCAGGCTTTGCTTGGTGTTGTGCCTGCGTGAGGCTTGGCACTTATTCTGGCCCGGCCCTGTGTTATCTGCAAGACTCTAGAACACTATATGGTATTCTCCTTTCTGTGTGAGGAGGTGTCTCCCTTCTGTGTAATTCATATCCGGACTCCATTTAAAGTTTACAATAAATGTTTGGGGTGGGCTCGCCGATCACACTTCTCTTAGGCAAGTCCATATCCCAGGACTGTGCTCTGAGGAGGAGGTCCTGGGTCGAATGGGCAAGGACAGAACGCCTAGCAAAGGTAATTTCGTGTAGAGGACCTCGGCTGAGAGTGCAAAGCAGTTGGAACTGTAGGAACAGAAGTAAAGAACAACCAACAGCAACACTTTGTACCCGGATGTGCCTGCTTCTGTCGACACTTTCTTACTGTAAAGCTCTCCATAAACAGTGAAAATGTTTGGTAAATTTATTGCAATTTGACATTGGTGAGTTCCTTTATTAAATTGATTGCTATGTTATTGGAGAATGTCCATCAGCTTGGAATTGGAGGATGTCTACATGCAAATCAGCATGGGGGAGAGTGGCTGAATTGGGACAGACAAATGCTGAGTTAGAACAGCTGTGTTCTGCTAGCCGTTTGACTAGGTCCAACCTGTCTCTGAGCTAACAGCTGTGTGGAGAGACACTGATGCCAGACCCCTGCATTTCAGTTTTTGGAAACTGGTTGTGTGGTTTCTACTGCAAAGCAGTAGGCTTTATTTTTGGTTAAAAACATGAACAGTTTAATCCTATTTTAAAAAAATCAAAGTATTAGTTTTTCTGCAAAATAATTTTCCTGTTAACCCAATAATCTGGTGATTTTAACTATATAGCATTTCATTTAAATACACCACTCTAATAGCCTTAATGAATGTGAAGGACATACCTTTAAGTGAGTATAATATTCGTGTAACCATTTACACACAATATGAAATGAGTTCTATATGACTGGAGTGTTTCAATCCTTCTGGTGGGCTGGCTGGGAGCCAAGCAGGCTTTCAGTCTTGGGAAAAGGTGATCTGACCTCCATGTGCCTGGACTAGTGAGACCAGGCAGGTAGTGACTCAGACTAGCGGGGAGCAGAGCTCTGACCCAAAAGGTGCTTCTTTTATGTGGAGGAGGAGAACAGTTCCTCTGTGTGTGCAAATACCCATGTATCAAGCACCACAGGCTAAAAGAGTAATGGAAATCCTGGGTAGTGTCTTCAGTGTGCAAAAAGCTACTTCTGTGAAGAAACCTACTGTTTAAGCAGGAGGCACAGTTCCCAGTCACAGGCTGTGTGATAAAGCCTTTCCTCAACTCCCAAATGTCCTGCTCAGTGCTCCCCTGTATCCCTGTAAGCATCCTACCCCAGTTACAAACTGACTAGCTGCCCTCTACAGCTAGAAAACTAGAGGAGGGTGCCCAATCCCATTTCCATGAAGAACAATGAGATCTGACACCAGCCATAGGCCAAGTTGTGGTGAGGAATGGTCTTACCTCTGCTTAGACATTTCCTTTGAAGCTTGAGGATCTGATCAAAGCATCAACAAGTTCGGTCCTGGCAGCTGTATTTAAAGGAAACCATCACTCATGGCTAGCTCTTTCTGTTCTCACCTCACTTTTCCAAGGTGGATATGAGATATGTGGGGTAGCAAAGTTTCACTTTCAAAGTTTACTGGAGAAAAAGAATCCCACTGTTGTTAAAAGTCGGTTTCCTATAAAGATCAGTTCTCAGGGAACCTGGCATGGAGAGAGGATCTTGAGGCTGTTACCACCTCACTTTGCATTCCAACTCAGCAGTTTTATTCATGTCCATTCTTCTTTGATAAAGTTTTAAGTAGTTGTCCAAAGCTAATTCTTTGTGTTACTTGGAAAATAAGTCACTTCTTGGCCTTTCTTCCAAAATTAGACACAGACATATCTTAGTGCTTTTATATGCTAAGTATTAGTTGTAAGGCACTGTCTGTTAAGCAGGAGAAGCTCACTGTCCTCAGGGTTGGGGGGTTTAGTTTTAAGAGGCGAGGACACAGCATGGATTTGGGCAGATGTCAAACAAGCCATGTTTTATTACAGGGTCAGTAGACACTGATGCCTGGGTTTTTATGCATTGCCTCAGAAGGATGTTCTGTTCTGGGTGACATGAAGTAATACTACACAGCTGAGCCTTTGGATGAAAATTCAGTTAAACAATCATTTAACAACCATTGAACCAGCCAAATGATTGGTTGTGAATTTCAAAGTGCTGATGCCTGGCAACCTGATGCAGTAAAGGAGGAAACCTTGAATCCATATGTCTATGCATGTATACACCAGGATGCATGTACCACACAACAGAACATGAGTAATTTTGCATACAGTAACATGTACATAAGTGTTTATGCTCACTGATGAATGCACATACACATGTGCATATCTGCATGAACATGCACATAGCCTCTTGCATGTTTGAGGGCCAGGCCATATAAGTGAAGTCTGGGGCATCAGAGACTGAGTGGAATCCATCTTGGCTTTGTGGGCTGGCAGTGGGCCCTGATCTTGTATATCTCTCTCTGCTGCAGTATTATGTCATAGGATGAACATGCAGGAACCTCTGAGGCCATAGCTAAGTGGGAACAGACAAACAGAGAGCATCTCCAGTGTCAAGGCATCTCAGTGGGCTCATGGTGGGATGTTCTGGGACCTGGGCAAGGGTTAGGCAGTCAGGCTGAATGCCCAGGCTCAGAGTCTGCTACATGCAACTCCAGTGTTGGCCACTTGGCACCTCCTGCAGTATCCCTAAAAGTCATCATCACCCAAAGTATTTCTCTTCTCTATGATCTCAGAGAAAGGTAATAAACGACAAAGGCCTTATGAACAATAAGCATGTATAGTTAAGAACTAGGAGCTTATACACCTGCTCCATGAGAGTCTGCTGCAGTCTCGTGTCAACAGGTGTCATTTCCAAGGGCCCAGTGTTCCAGCTTGGTTTACTGCCTAATTAACAGGGGAAAATATTCCAAAAGGGAGAAAAAAATGAATTTAGGACAGCATCAAGCAACTATCCTTATTTTCTCAAAACTGAATTCTGAGCAACTCCTGGGCTAAGAGGAGAATCCTGGTGATTCTGTTGCTAAACTTTCTTCCCAGAGGGAGACGTAAACCAATGTTTCCTCCTAAGGTCCAACAACAAACTGAGGTATGATTTACTAGAGCTCACTCTGAGGAACCAATGAGTTTCTTGAGCTTATAAAGCATAGGTGAAAGGTCTGGGTGCTCCTCACCAAAAGGCCCCACTGGAAAGTGTTGACTCAGCAGGGATGCCAGCTTTTCCATGGTCATATCAATGGACCCTCTCCTGGCAATCTTCCCTGGCCATGTGCAGATAAGGCAGAATTACATATAGTAGGCAGTATGCAGTAACTAGACTGAGTCAACAAACTTCCAAAGATGCAAGCTGTGTGGCTAAGAGGACAGTCAAGGACAGTAGGCCGGTGGCAGAGACGTTCAACACAGTATTCTTAGTCTCTGTGCTTTATACTTTATACTTGTGGTTTTCTCTCAGAGAATTTTTGATCTTGTAATATTTCACTTTATCAGCCATTGATCCTCAATGGTATGTCACTGTTGGATCAATAAAATCTTTTTTAAAACACAGGATACTTCACAAAATTTATGCTTTTTTGGCCACTTTCTTGTTCATGGCCAACTATGGTGAGGGAAGGAGCCAGATAAGGAGGCAGAAGGCCACAGGCTCTTCTGGGCCTTCACTGGGCCTTCTTACAGCAATGAGCAGGACAGGCGGGCCTCCTGCTTTTCAGGCCTCTTACTTCTCCAGTCCTCCAGGTTCCAGGCAACCACTGTGATAATCCTTCTGTTTCTGCTGAGGCCCCATCCAGCTTGAGCTTTTCCTTTGAGGTAGTTTCTGAGTCACCTAGGGACCTCTTCCTTCATCTTTTTTTTCTTTTTCTTTTTGGTGTTTTGAGACATGGTTTCTCTGTGTAGCTTTTGCTGTCCTGGACCTTGCTCTGTAGGACAGGTTGGTCTTAAACTCACAGAGATCTGCCTGGCTCTGCCTCCCTAGTGATGAGATTAAAGGTGTGTGCCTGGCACCTGCCTGTGTGAATGCCAACTGCCTGGCATTCATCTCTATTCTTGATGCAACGTTTTCTGGAAACTTTATCATGTTATGTTGCTTTACTCAGAAAAAGTCCAGAAAGAAAGGAACATCTTAACTATGGTTTGCTCAGGTGAGGGGAAGAGCTGATACAGGTTTTCAGCGGGGAATCCAGTGACTTAATAGCTGTGAGTACCTACAACAATATTCCTGGCAAATAAAGGGCCTGTAGTGAATATGAAGGAAGGCCACGTCTGTTATCAGATGTGGGCAAAGGAGGAATCACGGCATCTGGGGGCTGAGGAGTGGATAGAGACAGCGGGTTGTTGCTGAGCCCTGATGGCATCTCAAGAGGTCCGCTTTTATCTTTATGATGGGTATGAGTTAGGGAGGAGGGGCTACTCAGTGATCGATCGATCGCAGAAATGTGGGCAGGAGGAAGGAAGGGCGTGGTGAGGGTCGCAGTAATAATAGCAGTGAGGATAACAGCAGTGTACGGACAGTGCGGCTTCCGGTGCTTCAGGCCATTTACACCATGTGTCCTCTCGAGGCCCTGATACTGTTAACATCTGGTTTGTAGAAAGAAGACAGAGAAACTTAGGGACCCCAGCACAGTTGCCCCTGAAGGAAGCAGAGGTGAGGTCCCTATCGTATGTCTACCTGTTACAGCAGGACCACCATGACCCGGCCTTCCTTGGCTTCCTTACCTAAGTCATATTCCTATAGCCAGGAATATAAGCCATCTATGTCCAATTCCTCCTCCATTGCCCCTTGTTCAACCCCGAGTACCTTTTCACGCTCTTTCATCCAGGAAACAAGAATGTTTTACTCAAAGTCAACCTAAGCATGCCTCCTGGAGAGCTGTCTATGTCCTCATGTTCACCTGCACCCCAGCCTAGAGTGGTCACAGCAGTCAGCACCTCACAGGCAGAAATGGCGGAGATCCTTGCCTGATATTTGACCAGCCCTGAACCTGAACCAGAGGTAGGCCTAGCCTCCTCTGCGCTGCATGAGCAGAACTGGCTGTGTATCTAGAATATTCCCAATGACTGGCATATGGTAGAATCCATACAATAGAATGCCTATAATAACATCTAGGAGGTAGAATGCGCAGTAGGATGTGAAGGTTGGTTGAAGGAATGGGTGGGGCTAGTGGACAAACACTGAAAAGGAATGGACTTTCAGATGCTCTCAAGTGCTTAATGGACTTGGGATTTTTATTGCTGGCAGCACCCACTTTTATTAATCCATGGAGAGTACTTGTGGGGTACTTACTGTGTGCAGATTCAGTGTTGGTATGGGAGTGTAGAGATGACCAAGGTCAGCACTGGGCCAAGTGCCTCCACAGGAAGCATTCTTTCCCTCCAGTAGAAGAAACAGCCAGCTTCTGAGATCTCAGGTATAGACAGGAAGGAAATTGTCCCAGCCTCGAGCAACAAGGCCAAGCACATAGTAGGCCATGTGTGCTCACAGATCTGAAAAGTCACGCAACGTGAATAGCCTGAAGAAGAAGATGAAACAGTAAAAGCAATTGCAGAAGGGGGAAAGTTTTCTGAAAGTTTCTTACATTTGTCTTATTTGCAGTTTGGTTTAAGACAGCCACAAATAACTGAGTACTTTTACAGCTTGGGCGGGCACTTATCACTCCTCGTTCTAGAGGGGCTGACCTGCATATCCTTCAAAGGGCCTTGTCTGGATAAGAGGCTTGTCTCCAGTGGCCACAGGCCTGGGCTCCTAGAGCATCTATGGAAGAGATGATACATAGATGCCTTAGCTCTCTCTGCTTGCTCCGTCAAGACTTTCAGAACACCACCTCCCAAACTGTTCTTCCCTCCTGCTTACCCCAGTCTCTGCCCAGCAGAGGTCGTCTTTGAATTCCAACATCCTCAGTTTCCCTTGGCTGCAGGGCTCCCACACTGCTTCCTCCTACCCCCACCAATCCAGCCTTCCTTAGTAACAGGAACTACCCTGGAGGAGGGTCTGCGGGGGCCTGCCCATGACAGCCCCTCCTGCTTTTTAAAGTGTAATTCAGGTTATTTTTTCCTTAAATGCGTGACTTTGCCTCTCCCACACTGAAGCTCAGCTGCCACTGTGCAGCCGCCTACTCACGCTGCTGCAGGATGGCGGCAAGCTCAGAGCTCTTGTGCTCCCACCTTGAACCACCTCAAGGTTCTCTGGAGACAAAAGCATGTCTGGGCTGAAATGCTCATGCCTTTATACTTATCACTGGATCGAGGTGTATATCTAGCTGGGGCCTTGTATCAGGTCAAGGCTAATTGGTCTTAAAGACATATATAGATGGTGGTGGTGTGTGAACAGGTCCTCATTTTAAAAACAGCCACTTTCAGGTGGGAAGAAGAGCCTGAGAAGACTTCTGAACTCAGATTAGAGCTGTCTGCTCTCTCTAGAAACACAGTGGAGAGTCAGTGGACTTCCTGGGGCCTGGGTCAAGGTAGGACTCAAGCTTGTCTTTGTATGGCACGCGTGGGAGTTTTACAGCCCAATGTGCAGGTAGACAGTAGGACAGCCCTAACTATTCTTGAAGACAGACGTTTAGCTGTCTGCTCAAGGTCTCTCAAGCTTCTAAATGTACCCTTCTCTCAAATTGCATACCTACCCTTTTCCAGTGAGGGGCTCGCCTTCCCCCAAAACTCCTCCCAGGAAGCTTGACACCCTGTGGCACACTTCTGATTGTCACCAGCACCTGTCAGCAACTCTAGCATGGTTCAGTCTAGACAGATCCTCGAGGCTTGAATAGTAGTGTTGCTAGCCTTTGAGTCTAGAACAACCTTTTCTACATGCTTCTTGTATTGAAAATTATAACAAATGTGGAGCATACTGTACCACAGATACACCTATTGAGTCCTATTTACACAGTCATCAAAATTATAGCACAAAAATTTTAAACTAAAAAAAGATGGAGAAGAAAAAGTTAAATTTTGGTCTTAAATTACTTCCTTCACCTCAGTCCACCTTTCCTTTCTTTCTTTTATTCCTACATAAACTTACAGGAATATCCAGAGCTCTTCCCTCTGATCCTTTGAGATACCAATTACCTGAACCTGGTGGGTCATCCCTGTCTTAGTTACCTTTTTATTGCTGTGAAGATACAGCATAGCCAAGGAACTTAAAGAAGAGTTACTGGGGGCTTTACAGAGGGTGAGTCCATAGCCATCATGGTGAGGAGCATGACAGAAGGCAAGCAGGCACTTGGAGCAATAGCTGAAAGTTCACATCACATCTACAAGTGTGAAGCAGAGAGGGCTAACAGGGAATGGTGAGGGTTTTTGAAACCTCAAAGCCCACCCCTAGTGATACACCTCCTCCAACAAGGCCACACCTCCTAAACCTTCCCAAACAGTGCCACCAACTGGTGACAAAGTATTCAAACACTTGAGCCTACCATTGTGGTGATTTGAATAAGAATGGCCCTCCTAGGCTCATATATTTGAATGCTTAGTTACCAGAGAGTTGAACTCTTTGATAGGTTTCAAAAGGTCAGTACCAGGCCCAGGCTCTTGCTCTGCCCATAGAACAGGATGTGGCTCTCCAGTACCATGCCGGTCATGCCTGCTGCCATGCTTCCTACCATACTATTGGGCTAATCCTCTAAAACTCTAGCCAGTCCCCACTTAAATGCTTCCTTTTGTAAGAGCTGCCTCATAGTGTCTCTTCACGGCAATGGGACAGTGCTTAAGCATGTTTCTGGGTAGAACAGACTTGCACATGTTCCCACTACAGTGTATTGGATCCTTTTGCACATTTAAAAGTTTTACATAAACATACTGTATTTAGTTTTTGTGAATATGCTTTTATGTTCTCATATTTCTGAGATTCCCGTGTGACAGTATTAAACCCGGCTCGCTTTTCCTGACACTCTGTTCCATCATCGAGGTAAGCAATAGCCCATTTATGATTCCTCCACTGAACTGTTTATGCCTCGCTTTCCATGATTACAGTCAGTAGTGGAGGAACAGTCCTCTCGCCTGCTGCTGCGGTTTGGCTAGAGCTCGAGTGCATCCTTTGAAGGTTCATATGTTAGAAGCTTTGTTCCCAAAATAGCAGCATTAAAATGGTGGTGAAACTTTTTAAGAGGCAGGTTTATTGCAGGATTAAGAGGTCAATAGGATTTGTCCTTGGAAAAGATTAATGCTGGTCTTGCAGAATGAATTAGTTCCCACAAGAGTGAGGTATCTTTAAAGAGCAAAAGTGGTTCCGCTATGCTATCTGCTTCCTGTCTCACCATGTGGTCATTCTTGCACTTTCACTATTTTAAGGCCATCTGCAAGAAGCCTCATAAGAGATCAGAAGTGGCGCCCTGCCCTTCAACTTCCATGACAAGGTTAAATTACTTGTCATGTAATTTAAAGCCAAAACTTTAAATTTGTAAATTTAAGCCAAAACTGCTTAGCCTCAGGGTTTTAAATTGTACGTGTGTATGTGTGTGCCTGCATAAACCACATACATGCAAGTGCCTGTGGAGACCAGAAGAGGGTGACAGATTTCCTGGACCTGAGTTATAGGCAGTTGTGAGCTGACTAATGTGGGTGTTGGGAATTGAACAGAGCTCCTTACAAGAGCTGTAAATACTCTTACTGAGTCATCTCTTGAGGCCTAGTATTTTGTCATAGCAGCTGAAAATAGACTAATACACTTGCCTTACAGCTTGTCTGTCAGAAACCCTGGTAAAATAGACTAGAGCTTGGCATTTGTACCAGAAGTAGGACAATGTTTGGGACTGAGCTGCCAACCTGTGGGATCTGATGGTCTCTAAGTAGATGGTGTCAGAGTTGAGCTGAATCAGAGGACACTCTGCTGATGTCTGCTGCACAAGTGATTGCTTGCTTGGGGGTGTGGGTAAAATTATCTACACAGCTGGGGCTCACAGAAGCATTGTGTATTGTGAGAGAAATCAAGTTTCATTTTCTTCTGCGTCTCAGAATGGGGAATACTACTTAACTGTTGGGAACAAGGCTGGCGCTGTGGAATGAGGCCCCATGTGTCTGCCCCAGGGCGCTGCAGCTCTGGGTGGGACAGGACACGTGGGAAGTGGCCACGCATCTTCCCCCACAGTCCATCAGGCAGGTTGGGGGGCTGTGGGAAGCCTCTGCGGGCCCTGCCCGTGGGTGGGGGAGGGGCCATTCCCGGGGAATGCGGCAGCCATATCCGTGGGTTCTCTAGCCTGGGGCACTGCAGTTGCTGCAGAGTGCTGCAGCCGGGTTAGCTGGAGCGCAGCTGGGGTTCCCGCTGCCGGGACCGGGTCTCAGCTGCTTTGGGCGCCGGACTAGCTGCTTAGGCTTGGGTGAATGGGTACCATTAGGAGCACTGGGGTTCCCACATTGAGAGATTAGCCACGGCTCATTAATCGAGGGCCAGATCCCTAACTTCCCATGGTGAGTCCAGATGAAGAGACAGCCCATGACATTTATTTTCATCATGTGGAAAGTGGTATGGATGGAACTGTACCTCCCCCGCCTCGAGGCGGGGGAGATATAGTAACTAGGAAGGGGTGTGGCTAAGCCTCTAGGTGTCTCACTAACATGGGGACAGCTTGGGGCTGTGTGGCCACGCCTCCACTGGGGTATGATATGTGACCATGGCTGAAGCCAAAAAGCCTCCTGGGAGCTTTGGCAAAAACGTTTTCTGGTCCCTTGCAAATTACTTCGCGGAGTCTCCCAGAGTTTGCCTGTGTTCAACCAGTGTGCCAGACTGCCTGCCAGATCACTGCCCCACACCTAACATGCTCTTTGAGGCTAGTAGTACCTGCATATCAAAGCATGTAAAATATATCACAAGAAAGAAAAACTGCACACCTGTGCAACTCATAAACACAAAAAATTCTTCTCTTTTTATATGTGTATTTGTGTGATGTATGTGCAATTATGCATGTATGTGTTCATGTGTGGATATCCATGTGCATGCACATGTGGAAGTCTGAAGTTGATGCTTGGCATCTTTAATCACTCTACCTTTTTCTTTGAGGTAGGGTCTTACAAGACAGTTTGCTTTAGCAATTTGTCTCCTTACAAGGATGGAATAGCAGGTAGACTGTCATGCCCATCTGGCATTTACATGGTCCTGGAATCTGAACTCTGGCTCTCTTGCCTTTTTTTGGCAAGAGCTTTTATCACTGAGCCATCTTCCTAGCCCCAATGCAAAAATTCTTAACAGAATACAGGCTGACCCTTGAAAGGAATGCATTAATTCTTGGGTAATTAATGCCAAATAAATGGAAATTAAATAGCTTCTAAGGGCATTCAAGATAATCTTAAGTAACTCACAAAGAAGGTATAAAAGCTATAGATAATCACTGCGATTTGGATGTGGTTAGTGCCTCTCACAGTTTTATGTGTTAGAGGTGTGGTCCTTGGTGGTGTGACTTTTAAGAGGTGAGGCTAGTGTACAATCATTAGGAGCTGTCCTATGCTTGGAAGGGATTAATGTTAGTCTTGCATAGTGATCTATCAAGACTTGGTTTTTGCTTTGCCATGGGACCTCTTCCTTTTGTATCCCCACTCACTGTGAAGCCATCTGCCACATTGTGATGCAGTCAAGAAGTCCTTATCAGATGTTAGTACCATGTTCCTGGGTCTGCAAAACTGTGAGCAAATAAACCATTTTTATGCATAAAATATCCAGTTTTAGGTATTTTGTTATAGCAACAGGAAACACTAAGACAGGTGTTCATGGTCTTGCTTACAGTCAAGCTTTCTTCTGAGTCACAACTGGGTTGAGGATTAGGGTGTGTATGGTGTGGCTCCACCAGGAACTGCAGGATTGCTGTGCACAGTGAAACTTTCTACATCGAGGCACAGGAAAGGTTATTCCCCACCTCTCTCAGAAGTTGGTTTTCCTGGTCTCAGCATCTTTGCCGTTTTGTTGGGTGCTGTGAAGTGGTGTCTTGTCCTCCTTTCATTGTGTTTTGAAATGTCTTTACTGAGCACTTGGTGTCTTTTATGCTCTTTTCCTAGCTTTCTAAAAATTGCTTCTCTTTCCACTTGATAAATAAGACTTCTGTATTAGTTATAGAACTTGCTGCATTAGTTACATCTTTTTTGTTGCTATGACTTAAAAAAAAGTATCACAACAACAACGACACCCCCAAAAAACTAAAACAAAAACCAAACAAACCAAAAAACCACCTTAAGGAAGAGTTCATTTGGGCTTGCAGTACCAGAGGGCTAGAGTCCATAGTGACAGGCAGGCATGGTGTGGTAGCTAGAGTAGACAGCCGACTGACCACATTATAGTGTGCATATAGGAAGAAGAGAGGGAAGAAGGTGAGGGGGAGAGGGAGGGAGGGAAGGAAGGAAAGAGAGAGAGAGAGAGAGAGACCCCCTCAAAGCCTGCCTTCAGCGACATGTTTCCTCTAGAAAGGCTCTACCTTCTAAAGGTTCCATAGCCATCCATGTGTTTAAATACATGAGCCCATGAGGGCATTTATCATTTGTATGTTCTATATACCACTTGTCTTAGTCTATCTCCTTTGACTTTGATAGAAGTCAAAGTCAAACCCCACTTGGGGTGGGGTGCTGTATAAACAATAGACCAATTGGTTCTGGAGACTAGAAAATCCCAGATCAAGGTACCAGCTACTGAAGAGGACATTCAATCCATGTCCAGTCCATGGTAGAAAGAAGAAAGGAAAGCCAGCAAATGGCCAAATTGCTGTTATCAGGGACTCACTCCTGTAATGAGTAACCCACACCATAGTAACTGACTCTGTAATAATCCATGTCCTGTAATAATTAACTCACACCCTACAGTAAGTAAAACCCACACCTTATGACAATTAACTCACCTGTGCCATAACTAGCCCACCTGAAATAACTAACCCATGCTGTGCTAATCCATCTCAACAATAACCATCTCACTCACCCCTGTAATGAAGTCTTACAGTTAGGACTAGCCCTCATGACCTTATCTCCTGTTAACATCCCATTCTCCAACACGGCTGCACTGGGATACCCAGCTGCACTGGGATACCCAGCTGCACTGGGATACCCAGCTGCACTAGGATACCCAGCATTAGCCTAGGGTTTGCAGATACCTTCTCTCAAGTACAGCTTTCTTTTTATTTGGCAAATGAGTCACATTTGTTAACCTTTTCTTTAAAGATTGTGCTTCCTGTTTTGTTCCTAGAAAATCCTCTTGATTCTTGATCCTAAAGTTTTTGTGAAACTCAGTTTTTCTGTTGTTTGATTTTTGTGGGGTTTTTTTTGCTTATGCCTCTAGCCATTTAGGGATTGACTTTTGTTTAGAATGTGAGCACACCTCGCATTTTATCCTTCACTATTACATGCCTGCATGTGGATCTGCAGGTATAAACGTGTGTCATCTGTGACCTTATCACCTTTATTAAGAAATACTATTTCAGGCAGACTGAGGTGGTGCACACCCTTTATCCCAGCACTCAAGAGGCAGAGCCAGAGGCCAAGACAGCCAGGGCAGAGATACCCTGTCTTGAAAAACCAAAATAAACAAACAAATACAAAAACCATTTCTAAGCTGTTTGTAGCACCATTTTCCATGTCTGGGCCATCTCTTCCTTTACTTTTTGCTAATGACGTCCAGTTTCTTCTCAAGTGTTCTTAGAGCTCCTGGCACATCCCTACATAGATGGGACTGCTTTTACTTCACAGTCCTCTGCCTGGACATCCTGGAACTGAGTGGGCCTTAAGCTCTTGTGGGTAGCACGTCTTCTGGACAATTGAAATTCTTCATCTTTCCATGGATCTGTATGTAGTTATTTAGGTCACTGTTTACATTTTGTTTTCTTGGTGCTGGTTTGAAGACTATGTACTTATTTTATAATTTTATAATTTCAGCCTTACTGAAATTTCTTCTTCACAATCTATTTCCTATCACCTAATGAGTAGTGATAGTTGTTTCTTGCCTTCCAAACCCTCAATGTATTTCTGGTCGCACCAGACTAGCTAGAATCTAGAGAGGGTAAGGGGATGCAGGCCCAAGGTCTCTAGGGTAGCAATCATGATGGATTTGCTGAGATTCTCAGTAGACACTTTAAAACAAATTAAGGAAGTTTGACTTTAGCTTGCTGATTTTTATCATGATTACCGCTAACTAGAAAAAGGAACAGAGTTTGAGTTCTATCCATGCATCTTTCACTTTGTTTGTTTGAGACAGGGTTTCTCTGTGTAGCCCTGGCTGTCCTGGAACTCACTCTGTAGACCAGGCTAGCCTCACAGAGATCTGCTTGCTTACACCACCACTATCCAGCTCAGTGGTGTTTGTGTGTGTATGTTCCTGTGGTCCACGTGCATATGGACATGTGTACACACATGTGAAAACAAAGATCAATCCAGGATGTCATCCTGGAAGTCGGTAGGCTGCCGACTTCCTTTGAGACAGGGCCTCACATTGGCCTAAGCTCATCATCAAGCCTGACTGATTAGCTAGCAAGCCGCAGAGACTGTTTGCCCCTTCCTAGTGGGATTACAAATGTGTACCACCATGCCTGGTGCTTTCACATGGATTGTGAGGATCAAACTCAGGGCCTCATGCTTGCAGAGCAAGTGCTTTACTGACTTAGCCATCCTCCACTCATTTATTTAATGAATTTATAATAACAGAATAATGAAAAAGTACAATTTAGTCTCCAGTGATGACATTCATGAGAAAATTGTCTAAGGCCTGATTTTTTAAAGGTAACATTTTAAGTCTTTGCAAATGTCTTTGTTTTTATTTTATGTGTATGAAAGTTTTGTCTGCAAGTATGTCTGTGTACCACATGCGTGCTGTGCTCACAAAGGCCAGAAGGGAGTGTTAGGTCTCCTAAAACTGGAGTAACAGACAATTATAAACTTTCATGTAGGTGAACCTGGGTCTTCTGGAAGAGTAGCCAGTGCTCTTAACCACTAAGCCATCTTTCCAGCCCCCCTCCAAATTCCACTCCAATCTTTTCATTAGTCACCCCCATTCCTCCCAGATCCAGACTTACCCCCTTCCCACCCAACTTCATGCTTTTGTTTTTTTCCCCCTACTTTCTTCTAAAAACCCATGGCGCCTAATTTATTTTGCCCAGCCATTCTTGGGAGTGGGTCCTGCTTTAGAGTGTGACTGACCCAAGGTGACACCATTAAAGTAAGCTGACTCTCCCTCTCCTAGCAGTTATCAAATACCAACAGGTCCTCAACACTCGGCTGCTGGTGGGATTTTGGGCCCACCTTCTCTCCTCCACGCTTGCATTTCATCTGACTTAAGCTAACATAGGTCGCCCAACCCCTATTTCATGAAGATCCCTGACCTTTGGGGAGAGGGGTATGATGCTGATGTTCCACTTAGGGCTATTCTCTGCATGCTGGCCAGCTGTGGGTTTCTGCATTAACTGTCATCCACCACAAGCAGTTTCTGCACTGAGTATTGAGAGATGTACTGATCTATGGGTATAGCGTAAGTTATCAGAGATTGTTTTAACACTAAGGCCATTTAACAAAATAACCGTAGTAAATTCTCTCTTATGGACCAAGACCTGTCTAGCCAGAGTTCTTGGTCTCATTAACTGTGCCAAGTATGGGTTTCATCTTGCAGAGCAGGCCTTAGATGTAGTCGGAACTTCGTTGGTTACTCCGGTAACATTCACACCACTATTGCACCAGGGGGCCAAACTAGTCATTACTGAAGCTTTCAGGGTTCGCAGCTAGGTGAGAGTGATAATTACGTTTCTCCTTGGTGGCATGCATAGCATCTTCCAGCACTATGGAAGCTAACCAGTAGGGATGACGCTCACAGGTCACTACACACTTCATTTTTCCATGTTTATGACTCAGATATGTGGTATCATCAGTAACGGGATCTTACTATCAAGTTCTGAGGGACACACAAAAGCAATGGCAATAGCGTGCTATGCTGGGGTGTCTGTGGAACCCCATCTGTTAAGGCCTTTATTTTTAAGTTGTTGTGGTTGACATGAAAGAAGAAAGGAGATTCTCCTAGGGTGAGGGAATGGACGAGGGGGGAGCAAACGGGGGAGCAAAGGAAAGCAATGGGGTGGGTATGGAGTAAGCACACTTACAGAAATGTCAAAGTGGAAACCATTTTATATGCTGAGATACTAATTAAAAATAAACTATTATGAAAGCAAAGTTTAAAGATTAAATACTGAATTTTCTCTAAATTTTGTACTTTATCTATTTGAATTCACCTTTATTCAGTTTTATAGCAAATCTCATAACAAATGGACCTAACAATTCTGGATTCCTTCGCCACCCCAACCCAGCTGCCACCACCTCTCCTCACCACAAACCGTTAACAACAGCTGGTTTCCAGGAGTTCTGAAGGCAATGAAGAGCTTCTGATCAGGAGCTGTATGATTTTGAGGTTAGCCTTGGTTCTACATACGAACCAAGGCTACATAGTAAGACCTTGTCTCAAAAGAGAACTTTTCATCAGGGTTAAAAAGATGAGTCAGGCCGGGCAGTGGTGGCGCACGCCTTTAATCCCAGCACTTGGGAGGCAGAGGCAGGCGGATTTCTGAGTTCGAGGCCCGTCTGGTCTACAGAGTGAGTTCCAGGACAGCCAGGGCTACACAGAGAAACCCTGTCTCGAAAAACAAACAAAAAAAGATGAGTCAGAGGACATGAGTTTAATTCTCAGTACCCCATTAGGTGGCTCACAATCTTCATGTCCAGCTCCAAGGGATCCAGCACTGTCTGGTCTCCACAGGCATCTGCACTCACATGCACAAACCCACAAGCAGATATACACGGCTACAAATAATTTTAAAAGTAATAAAAATAAAATGTCTTTAGAAGCAAACCAACTCTGATTATTCTGCTCCAGTCTTTCAAGTGCTGGTATCACAGGCCTATAGCACACACCTAGCTTCACTATATTAGTCTATGCATCACTGCTCACAAGAATAAAAATTCAGGGGCTACAGAAATGGCTCAAGTATTAAGAGCACTGGATGCTCTTCCAGAGGTCATGAGTTCAATTCCAGCAACCACATGGTGGCTCACAATCATCTGTAATGGGATCCAATGCCCTCTTCACATAAAATAAGATAATTAAAAAAAAAAAAGAATAAAAATGCAGAGTGTATCTGTGATGGATGTGAAAAGACAATTGAGATATGTGTTTACGTTTCATTTTCACCACACTGAAAGAATCGTGAACAAAACAAAGTTGTTGTCGGTACTTTTTCACCTACCTTTTCCTCCTACCAGAATTTGTTCTCCTTTTATGTGCAAAAGTGAACTTCCTTCCCTGCCATTATCTCCAAAAGCCTTGAGTTAGGTAAAGCGATGAGGAAAGAAGCAGAAATCTAAGGAAAATGCAACACTGCGGAGTAGGAGGAGGAGGGGGAGGGGGAGGAGGAGGAAGAAGAGGAGGAGGAGGAGGAAGAGGAAGCCAACCTGATTAGGAAAGGCAGAGACGGAAGTCTATCGGAGATGCCCATGTGCTATCCTTGCTTAAACACCAACGTATAGAAAAACTTGAAGTTGGCTGAATACACGGGTCTTTCGGGAAGGCTGATCTTGACATTCCTGACAAATAAGAGGAAGTGGGCTCAGACACTGAGCATGTTGGAATAGCTATGCTTGACTGAGGCACCCAAGTCCTCTCCAATTTCCCATTTACCCCACTGCTCCTGGAGGCCCTGGCCATGAGGGCCTGGCTTTAAGTCTGGCTGCTCACTTAGCATGGGCAAGGTCTTAAGTTTGACCCCTAGCATTTGCCAAAAGAAAACAGACAAAAGTTAATGTCATAGGGTTATACAGCTTGTTTTTATTGAAGTATCTAAGGAATTGAAATGTCTAAACAACAAAGAAATCATATTATTTATTTCCTCTAGAAAATAAGATAGATAATAAAACTATATTTTTTTATGAAACAAAATACATTGTGGATTTTTCTTTCCCTCTTTAAGCTCACAAGCTATATTATATATACACATAGACTTAACATAACTTACCCCTTTAAAATATAGTATTTAATCTTTGATAATTTTATACATCTATATCATACATTTTGGTCATTTTTACCCCTCCTACTCCCTCTGGAGCTCTTCTTCCCCCTCTTTCGTGTCTTTTTCTCCTAGTAACATGGTTTAACTAGGTTACTTAGGTGTGTGTGTGGTTATTTACTAGATCATATGCAACTTATTTGTGGCTATATGTCTGAAGAAAAATGGCTCCTTCTCCAGCAGCCATTAACTAGCAACAGCTCTTCAGCTGCGGTGGGACCCCAGGCCCCTTCCCTACTCATGGTGAAATGTCGAGGAGCTAAATTTTGTGCAGGTCTTATACAACCACAGAGGTAGGTAACCACGGAGCTTAACAATACCTGTCCTCATTCTCCAGTCTTTGCATTCTTTCTGTTTCCTGTGTCTTCTTCTACAATGTTACTTAATTCTTGGTGTGTGTGTGTGTGTGTGAGAGAGAGAGAGAGAGAGGCAGAGACAGAGAGAGAGACAGAGAGAGACAGAGACAGAGAGACAGACACACAGAGAGATAGAAACAGAGCGACAGATGGTTCATTTAGGATGGAAGATTCAACAGTCAATTATTCTCCACACATTGACAAATTATAAGTCTTTGCATAAACCACTGTCAGCTTTTCTGACCAAGGTTGAGAGCATCCCTAATCTGTGGATAGTAAACATAAACATTTCAAAGACAGTGTGACAACATGTCCATTTTGAAAAACACTAATAGGTTTTCTCTTAGAGCCTATGACTTCTCTGGCCATGAATTTTGACCAGGTTCACAGCAAGATGTAGACGAGGCTTCGAATTCAACCATAAAATGGTTAGTTACCACCATAACATTCATGCCACTATTGTATTAGGGGTATATCTTGCCTGGCAGATCACTTTTGTGTCAGCAGAGTCCATGATGATGTAGAAACAATTCTACTGGCTCAAGGATAGGCGTCTTTAATATGACATAACTTAAATATGTTTAAACTGTGAAAAAGACTCTAACCAGATCACTAGTCTAACCTGCACACACAGACTACCTCCCTCCCCCATTTCATTCTAACTAACTTGGAAGAGCTAACATCTGAAACCAGGTACGGTGATGCACACCTGTAATCCTAACTCTTGGGAGACTGGGACAGGATCAAAAATTTAAGAGCTCTTGTCTCAACAACAATAAAACCATATGTACTACTTGCCAATTTTTGTTTAGGTATCAAAGCACAATATTCAAGCTGACAGAGGAGAGGTAGTATTAAGACACTTCATACTTTTCCAACCACAGATTTGAGTGAGGCTGGATTCCTTATTTTTCAAACATAAATGACAATAGATCAAATGTAGACTTCAACTATCTTCAATTGAGTCAGTTATTTAAGACATTTGTAAAAATATAAAAATATTATTTTTCTCATTAAATATTTGTTTTGAAATTACTTTGTTATATTAATATGCAGTAGTTTTTATTGGGGTGGGGAAGAGTTGAGACATGGTCATCCTAAGCAGCCTAAGCAGTCTGGAATTCATAATATTCTTGGTTCTGCCTTGAGCACTGGGGTTATGCAAGTGTGTTCTACCTTGTCCACCAACAGATTATTTTTAAAATGAATAATGTTTCAAAATGATTTACTTCTCATTTCAAATGCTACTAACTCTGATTTTAAGAGTTCTGAGGATTGTGAGATCTTTGTGTAGCCCCTGTAGTATACAGGAGCCCAGAACTTTTTCTCCTATCAATTTAAGCATATACAGTCACAACTCACTCGGAGGAAATTAAAATTTCTGAAATTTCAGAGTGATTATCAGTAGGGAAATTTCAATACATAAGTATTTAAAGTGGTCTTTTATTAATCTGCTATTTAATTTAAATCTAAAATTAAGTTATCCACTCATTTCACAGGCTTCACATCCTTTTTTTCCACCTTAGAATAGTCTTGTGTGCAAGCAGTTCAGTACTCAAATCCACGATGCCAACAGTAACTGAAAAGTACATCAGCTCCAAATATCTGACTCCACCTAAGCCCTCATGTGGCGAGTCTGGTTTGTGGCAGTGAATACTGCACAAATGGCAGCCGTGATGAGCAGATGCATTCCTTCATAGAGAAGCTTTGGAGAAAATACACTCCATATGAATAAGTGATAGCGTAGAGATGTCACCAGAACAATGTATGTGGCGACTGGAACAGAACAAATCAGTGCATAGCAGAAGCAAGCACGGCTCAGTGCTGAACCACTATTAACAAAATAGAAAACACATGTCAGAGCATGTCACAAGAACACTTCATCCACACGTCTACTTTAAAAATAACAGTGGACACTTGCTTCTGGAATAGAGGGCATCACAATCACTAGGTACTTGTTGGGTCACTGGACAAGATGATAACTGTCCTACACATGTACAAGCGAAGTCAAAACTAGGCTGAAAAGATGGCTCAGTGGGGAGAAAGACACTTGCTGCTAAGCCTGACAAGTTCATTCCTAGGACCCTTACGGCAGAAGAAGAAAACTGACGCTTTCAGGTTGTCTTCTAACCTATATGTGTGTCATATAACATACACACACATCAAATAAATAAATGTAATAAAAATTTAAGACTAGAAATTATTCCTTTAGGAGGGAGAGGTAAAACCTAATAAATTCATAAAATACAGAAAGCAACAAGAACAAAAAATAGTAAACGTAATGAGAAGGGCAACATATGCCCCTTGAGCTCTTACAAATGGCTCCAACACTTGTGAACCACAGGAGCCCCGCTTCCTGTGGAGGTAATGTTAGTTACTGAAAGCCATCACCCATGTCAGAAGCTCTCATCTCTATCTTTGCATCCTATAGGGATCATCTGGATGTATGCACAGTGAAAGTTGCCTGTGACCAGTGGAGACCATGCTCCAGAGAAACTATGCAGTAGCATGGACTAAATGCCTAAAAGGCCACAGATAAGCTACAGCTCAACATAGGGTTGGAGGAGGCAGCAAAATTGTGGTTTGTGGCAGGGTTCTTTGAGCTTTGCAAAGATTTGTAGGACGCACACGAGTCCTTTCAGAATGATCAGAGGCTATGGACAGGATGTATAAGCTAGGGCTATGGAACTTACAAATCCAGATTATTGCAGACCTGTGAGAGTAAAATGTATTTCATGAAATGCTTGCATTGATGGTTTAAAAAGGAAAAGTCCGTACGGTGGGAATGATGTACCTGAATGTAGCACATGAATGGCAAGACATGCCTTGCTGGGGATGCGCTCGGAGACTGAGTGACAAGTGTGTGCACATGGCTGTTTGTGCATTGTGTGCACCTAGATGAGCACATTCTGTAAGGCATGTTTAGTCCTGTTGATCAGGCAATTCCACTATTTTAGGATATCCCTCCAAACATCTATTTCTATGCTCATTATCCAATGTTGGGCACCAACAACTACTCAGTGGCCAAAAGACAAGACAGTTCTGAGCACCAAGTGGTGTCACTGATGGACTGCTTTAGCTAACCACTCTTCCATAACCTCACCCCAGTCTTCACTGGCTTCCCATCTTGGTCTTGACACATTTTCTCCTGTTTAGTTCTCCAACTGTTAGATCACACTTGACCCCTTCTGTAGATGGCTCCAGTATTTCCTTTGTTTTACTCATGCTTGAACTGCTAGTCCCTACTTGGTACCTGGCCCCAGGAAAGGGTTATCTTGTCATAGCCCAAGTGACCGCTACTGCCTCATGAACAGTACACCAGTGTTACAAAAAGTAAGTACTCAGTACAAGCCTTGTGGATAAAGAGCTTTGGCTCCCCTCTCTAGTGAGCATAAATTGGACATCTGTGCTGAGCCAATGATCTACCAAATGGAGCTTCTTTCTTATCTGACAGCACGTGGTACTCGGTTCCCACATGGCACTGACTTGTGGGACAGTAGAATATTGTGCATATTGCTCTTATAATATCAGCATAGTATTTCTGCATTGTTGCGAGCAGGCTGCTCACATCAACTACAACTTCCAGATTCTGTCCCCAACAGCCTCATGTATATTAAATTGGTAATCCACATTTAGGTTGTATAATTTAAGAGGGACTGTCTACAGACTATCTCGAAGTACAGGTGTGGAACATCTACAGGTAAAGTTCAAGCATTCCTGTTCTCAAGTTTACAGCCTTACTAAAAAAATGTTTCTTCCCCTGAATAGCAAAGTATTAAGTTGTGAGAAGTTGTCTGTTTCTCTCTACAATCCAAATGTGGTTTACCAAGGAGGATGCTTTTCTTTCTGGCTGAGGCCACTACAGTTTCTCGTCTAGCTTGAGAGATTTCTGTAGCTGATGCTTGGGCATCCTTATCTGAGGGAAATGCAGAACCAGTGAATTAGTATGTCGTTCTAGCCTTGGGCTTGCTGAGTTCAATGATAACTGGGTCCCTCCATGGAGACACAAACAGGAGGTTAGATATTGAGTCTGGAGCTAAGAAGAGACACTGGGCCATGGATATGAACAACTGAGAACAAATCCATGAAAGAAGCTAAAACATAAAGCCAGAGGAGAAGCAGAACCACAATGACACTGGCAGGATATGCAGCCTGCAGGTCTCTGTGGTCAGCAGCAGAAGCCTGGAGACACCCCAGGAGGGGTTATCCCTGACAGTCACCACAACAAGAGCCACTCTTCTAATCACAAACAGGCAGAGGGGATGGGAACTGGGAAGCCCCAACTTCACTTGGACACCTAGGATATGGTACTTGAAAAATCTGGAACCTCTTGTCAGAGTAAGGTTCTGTGCTGATAGAGTTGTGTCCATCCAATGTATGAGAGGCAGGTCTAGTGTCACAGAAGGAGGGTAGCTTTCTATTACTCAGGCACATTAAGAAGTAAATAGGCACAGATGGATCCAGAATATATGGCTAGTAGCAGTAGTAGTGAATGTCTAGACAACTCTGAACCTCTCATGGAGCCTTCTTTCAGAGAAGAACAACACAGAACCCAACAACTAGAAGCAAAAATGAGATAGTGGAATACCACAGAGAAAATAGTTAGAGACAGATTAGAATGTGCTGATCAAGCCCAGAGAGCTGTACCCCAACAGTGGGGACCTTGAACAAGCTAGACCCTGGAAAGTGCCTCCATGCTAGTGGAGGGCACAAGAGCCTAGACTGCCTCAGGCAAAGAGTGGCATTCACCTGTACCTGAATTTGTGTCTCACCTTGGACTTCTATTCAGCGTCATTTCTGTCAACAGGCAGCACTCTTAGCTGCTCACTGACTCAGAATCTGTTCAGTCAGTAGCTCCTCCTAACACATTCTTCCTGCATCATCAAAAGGGTTTCTGAAGAGCCAGAGCCCATGTCTTTTGTCTCCTTGCCCTCCAAATAGAAGAAAGAGCAGAAGAACATGAAGTGGCTCAGAGCTGAGCTTGGAGTTTCCCAGTCCCCATTCCCATTTCCTAACTGAGATCAGAAGAGTCTCTCTTGCTGTGGGATATCTCCAGGTTTCCTCTGCTGACCCCAGTGACCTCAAGACTGCATTCTTGCCTTTGCTAGTTGGTAGCTGACTCTGTTTCTCCTCTGGTTTTGCCACATGGCTTTCTTTATGGGTTTTTTCTTGTTGTGTTGTTTGAACAGAAAAACTTAAACCTTGTCAACAGAGTCCCTCAGATCTGACTCAGGCCTTTGATCTATAAAAGAAAATCAGTAAAAAGATCCTCTAACTTGGAATTCAGATGCCTTGTATATAAAATAATGTTATTACTCTTAAAAACAGACAAACTGCAATCACATTTGTTCTAAAAGACAAAGTAAGAGCCTTACTTGTTTCCTTCTGAGCTCAGGAAGTACACAAGATGGCTGGCCCAGAGCACAGGTCCTACATATGTTCCAAATACTGTAAGGAATGTGGCTGGAACTTCCATGTAGGTATCTAAGCCGACAAAGCCTGCTGAAATGTCAATGGTAGCAATGTTGTTGGAATTACCCTGGAACATAGAAGAAAAACAAGGTTGCTCTTTCTGCATGCCAGCATGGATTAATCAGAGGCACAAGAGGCTTTGAGCAATCAGTCACCTGGCGGCTCGTCAGTCACGGAGCTGGTTCTGGATGGGTTATATTTCTCTATGCCATCTCACTCCAGACTAGGAAGTGATGGAAAGATACTTAGACAGAATGAGTCTTTTGAAGAATTTTGCATACTTCAATCTTCTGACTGAACATAGCAATTTCACACCTTTCCCCTGACACATTAGCTGCTCAAGACAAATGCACGGCTCTTTCCTTGAAGACTTCCACTTGAGGATGATGCATGTGGTCCTAGGAGACCCACATCATAGAGCTCATCTGTTGGATGCTGTCAAATGCATACCAACTTCTCTACTGCAGCCAAGAGGTTGGCTATAGTCTAGCACTGCTGAAATGTACAGGGTACATGAGGGTCCATGGCACATAGTACACAAACGGGTGGCTCCCTACATGCTATTAGTTATACCCGTATGCCCAAGCTATTCATGAACCTATTAGGAGAGAGCTTTGCTGGTCTATGGGGAGACCAGGATAGAAAGATTCAGGAGAGTCAGATCACCACAGCAAACTGAGCCCAAGGCTGGTCTTAGTCTGGTCACAGTACTTAAGGAATTCCAGATTCTCATCATTTAATCCAATTACTCTTGGTCTTTGGGGCCAAAAGGGCAAACATACAACCTTGAGTTGCTTTATAGGTGAAGCTGGGGGACATATGAAACCAAGGACAAAAGACGAGCACAGGGAAGAGACTGACCGATAGAGAGGGGAGGCTAGTACACACGGAAGAGGTGCGGTGGGCCTGTAAAGAAGTCTGCTGTGGTGATTAATATAGTATACACCCTCCCTGGGGCTGCTGGGAAGAACTAGATCCTTCTAAGGTCCACTCCCTGTCCAGGTATCATTCTACACACCAAAACTAAGGCAGCTTGGCTCTTTAAATACTAGGGAAACGTCCTACAGTCCTCCTGGCATTAAGGGACTAATAACTTTAGAGACACCCATCTGTTCTCAGCATGGGCAGCCTCAATACCAGGGGCAAAGGTACATGGAAGTGTAATTACTACACTCCTAAAAACAAAACACATTAAAAAAAAAAAAACTTAATGTGTTTCCTTTAAGGTTTGTAATAAATCAGTTCCTACCTAATCCTTCCTGCAAAGCAACAACCTATTGTCTTATGGATATCTAGATGTATCCACAGTGAGCATGTCTTTGTTTTTTGATGTAGGGTCTCACTATGTACCTCTGGCTGGCCTGGAACTCATTGTGTAGACCAGTTTGGCCTCCGACTTACAGAGATCCACCTGCCTCTGCCTCCCCAATGCTAGGAGTAAAGGCACACACCAGTAAACCTGACCAAGCATGCCTTTTAAAAATGACAAGATAAAACCCACATAAGAGTTAAGTATAACTCTCCATGCATTGTAAGTTCTTTCACTGAACACATATAACTTTCCATCCTTCTGACCCAGAATTGTTCCTGTCTGAAGGAACTGCAGGGACAAAAAGGGAGAAGAGCCTGAAAGAAAGGAGGCCCAAAGAGAGGCCCAAACTGGGACCCAGCTCAACAGGAGGTGCAGAGCACTGACACTGTTACTGATGCTGTGGTGTGCCTGCAGACAGGAGCCTAGCAAGGTTGCTGAGAGGCCCAACAAACAGTTGAAGGAAACACAGGCAGATATTTACACCCAACCAACTGAAGGAAGCTGGGGACCCCTGCGGTTGAATTAGGGAAAGGCTGGAAGAAGCTGAGAAGGAGGGTGGCCCCACGGGAAGACCAACAGTCTTAACTGACCTGGACCCCTGAGATTTCTCAGACACCGAGCCACCAACCAGACAGCACACACCAGCTGATACGAGCCCCCTGACACCTATACAGCAGAGAACTGCTGGGTCTGGCCTCAGTGAGAGAAGAT
>JADRCH010000035.1:11409812-11432176 GCA_019843965.1 Rhynchomys soricoides | reverse complement strand
ACCTATACAGCAGAGAACTGCTGGGTCTGGCCTCAGTGAGAGAAGATGCACCTAACCCAAGAGTAGCTTGAGGCCCCAGGGAGTGGGGAGACCTGGCTGGATACGGGTGGGGGTGAGGACATTCTCCTGGAGAGGGGGAGGGGAGGGAGGAGGTATGGAATGGGGAGCGGTGGGGGGGAGCAGACTGGGAGGGGGATGAAATCTGGACTGTAAAAAAGGATTAAAGAATAAAAATAAACGAATTTTTAAAAAGAAAAACTAAAAGATAGGTAACATAAAAAGTTACTAGCTGTCTTAGTTAGGGTTTTACTGCTATGAACAGACTCCATGACCAAGGAATCTCTTATAAGGACAACATTTAATTGGGGCTGGCTTACAGGTTCAGAGGTTCAGTCCATTATCATCATGGTGGGGCATGCATGGTGCAGGAGGAGCTGAGAGTTCTACATCTTCCTCTGAAGGTTTGCTAGGAGAAATCTGAATTCCAGGAAGCTAGGATGAGGGTCTTAAAGCCCAATCCCACAGAGACACACCTACTCCAACAAGGCCACACCTCCAAATAGTGCCACTCCCTGGGCCAAGCATATTCAAACCATCACACTAGCCTTCTATCCATGATAACAATGAAAACCTACCTGGAAGTAGAAGAATGCTTGACCGAACCAATAATGCATTACAGTGATCTCCGCTGCGCCATGTCTCAGGGGCTTCCAGATGAACTTAGTCATTACAGTCTGAATCAAGAGACTAAATGCTAACACTGGAAGATTGTGTGGTCTCAAGAGCAGAGCTGCCAGAAGAACTAATCCACTATGTATTTCCCACAAGCCTACAGTCTTGGTTTTGAAGTCTGCTGCAATAACTTGTGCTTTAAGTAAATCTTTGGTACCAGTGAACAGAATGCCAAGGACAAAGACATAAACAAAACGAGCTTCAATAATTCCCCTAAAAAAAAAAAAGCAAAACATGTTACATTCATTTGTACCATCTTGAAAAACTCAAGTAAATATTTTCCCTTTTAAAACATGTATCTAATTAGAGAATGCCTAAATGTGACAGTATAGCTAAACAAGTTGGTGACTAATTTTAAAAAAAGAAAAAGGCATGCCTGCTTTGACACACGTGCCCTTGAGGAGCAACCAGTAAGGCCAACAGGCATATGCTGGAAAATACCGTCCTAATGGGGCCGACTTTGGGGAAAACTTGCTTATGTGATCCAAGGATCATTTGATAGCAAGACCAGAGCTATGTTCTTGCAGCACTTTGCAGAGTTAAGTTAAAAACATTTGTGCTGGCTGAACACCTGAGTATCTGAAATTTCTTAAGTTCGAGGATGCCGACTGAAACTGAGCAGGTTCATAGTTAAGTAGATTTAACAAGAACTTGAATGTTGGCATGTCTAAAACG
Organism: Rhynchomys soricoides; assembly: GCA_019843965.1. Lineage (NCBI taxonomy): Eukaryota > Metazoa > Chordata > Mammalia > Rodentia > Muridae > Rhynchomys > Rhynchomys soricoides. The sequence goes on along the minus strand of JADRCH010000035.1, from coordinate 11,430,769 downwards.
AACAATGTCAGTGTGCAGTGGTCTAAACTGTTCAACTCTGGGCTTTGCTACTCACTAGCTCTGTTGTTCAGACAATTTAATTAACACTCTGACAATCAGCTTCATTAAGTGGTTTCTACACATCACATGGTTATCCTAGGAATTATGTATGTTTAAAAAATAGACATGAAGTATTTGTACACAGTACATGCTTAATAAATATCAAGTGCTATTATGAACTAGGTATCTTAGCACTCAGTTTAAGTATATAAAGGGTATTAAGTTATGAGACTATGCCTAATAATTTTATCTTTTAAAATATATCTTCCTAAAATATGGTGTTTTAAGTAGATTTTATAAATGAGGTATTTATATACTTTAAGATTGCCATTTAATGGTGGCATACAGTAGTGCACACTTTTAATCCCAGCACTCAGGAGGTAGAGGTAGAGGCCCTACCCATTTAGAATGACTATTTTAATTCAGTGTTGATACTGTAGGTTACATGTGGAGGAGTGTGACCCTGGCTGGGGAGCTGGAGTCAAATACCTAGCACATCTTTGACCATATGTGTCCTAACATAAACGCTAAAGATGGGTCCATGTGGATTCCAACAAAGCAGAATCCAGCAAGAAAGCCATTGAATGTTTCAAGGAAGAAGCTCGTCTGAGTAGATGATACCAGGACCACTAGATAGCAAAGGGCAGTAGGAAGAACATCTGCACAGTTCCCTGCACTGATCAGTCACTACTTCTCATTCCTAGGACTCCTATATGACTTTCAATCCTAGACATGCTTGGATTTCTGAGGGTAGGAGAAAGGAAAGGTTAAAGGTTAAAGGTCGTGAATACTTGGTGAATACAGAATCACAGGGGATGCAGAACCAGACAGATCAGGATGAGTTCAGAATTTGGGCACCTTTGAAGCCAGGTGGATCTGGAACCAGTGTATTTTTAAAACCCAAGATGGACAAGGTGAGGGATGGACGGATTCTACAGGAAGAAGAATGCTCAGAGAAAAGGCATGCTGGCTATCTATCTCCTGGTACACCTTGCTTATCAGCAGAGAAGGCAAAGCAAGGGGGTCATAGTCTTGAGATTAATAATGCAGAAATCAAGTGCATAGATCTGGGTGAAAACAAGAAATGCATTCGGACACTGCACTTGGGGATTAAACACAAACCCCATATGTAACATCTAACCTTGCTGTCTGCCCAAAGTTCTAGACTCCAAAGCCAAAAAGAGCCTTTGTCTCTATAAAATGTCCCCAGTCTCAATCACCATCTCCAGGTTTCCACTGGCTTCTTGCCTCAGGTGAAGGCAACTACCCTGCTGCTACAGAAGCCTAGTACCACCTCATAGCTTAACATCAGATGTTTTCTGGTAATCTCTTAAGCCTCTGGATATTAGCCCTTGGCTTTCAATATTTGTTAAATCTAGGTATCTGTATAAGGGACCCAAATGAGTAAAAGGGCCTTCACCTACATATGATTGTGGGTCCTAAATATGACAATTAATATTTATCAAGTTAAGTCATATTAACAAACGTGTTTGGTAAGTTGGTGTCATATAAGAGTTTTACAGCCTATGGCTTCATAGTACCCTTCTGTGTTCTATGAATACAGCTATAACATACCTGTGAGGGTTGTCCACTACTGATGAACAACTACAAATTATTTTTTTAACTATAAATGATGTTTCAAAGGACAGAAGGAGTTTTATTTTCAGCTGCCTGTCCATATTCTTGAGGTACTTTGGAGAAGGCTATCCACCCTTCGCAGCCCTGATCGGGCACCCCAGCAGTTCTGGCACAAATACCAGACTCGGGTTGAGCCCTCTTGATTTGCACGACAGGAATTCTTGGGTCTTAGAAGCATAATATAGAGAAGCCCATTTCCTTTCCTAACTGCTGGGAGTATCCACTTATGATTATATTCTTGGGAGTATCCTTGTTTTTAAAATCACGTCTTAACTTAGAAGAACCAAATCCTAGGAAATGCAGGTTTCTCTTAACTCATTTTAAAATTATTTATTAATTTAAAAAATGAATACAATGACCTTACTTCTAAGTTATTTATCTCCCAAAAGATTCCTAACAAAGTGGCTCATTAAGGTTTTCTTGCCCATGATATAATAGCTACAAATGAAATCACCATGCATAAGAACTAAACTCAAGTATTGCCACATTTTTAGCACAGAAAACACTGAAACATATAAAAGTAAGCCTTCTTAGCTCTAGTTCACTTACTTTGAAATGCCCTTGTTGTCTGGTTGCCATGGAAACAACACAATCCCAATGGCTGCCCTGTAGCAGAAGACACCCAGCAGCCCCAGTGCTAGGGCCATCTTGGATACAAGTGAGCACCTCCTTTGAACTAACATGAAGATTACAAGCAGGGAGAGGGCAGCCAGGCCAGAGAGCTGTACTTTGTGGTCAGAGCTGAAATAAGATAGAAAATGCCCAAATTACTACCAAACGGAATTGATGATTTACAATTATATTGAAGGGTTTTAAAAGAATTGTATAAAATCAAATGATTTTTCATAGAAAGCCAGAAAACAAAACAAAAAACAAGGATCTTAAAATGTCACAAAGACTACCATGCTGAGATCTCATTCACATCTTACTCTTAAAATAGTCTCAGATGCTGGTATTAGGTACAGTCTGTCCTCCAGCAGCCTTGGTTTACTTCATTCTCACCCTGGCTCTGTTGCTGTCTCATACAGCTCAACTCTCTTGACAGGTGGCTGCCCTGCTGTGGAGAGGTGCAAAGGCACCACTAAATAGACAAGAATTTTGGCAAGGCCAGCTCCCTTTATTATTTATATAGTCCATGCTCATAAAGCCTAGATAATATTTTTTTAAGTTGTGCACCACTTTAATTTCAATACTCCAGAGGCAGAAGTTGATGAAGGGGGTCTACATAGTGAGTTCCAAACCAGCCTATGTCACATGATGATTACTTTTGAGGCTAGAGAGATGTCAAGAGTTAAAAGCACATGCCAGGTGGCTTACGCCTGAATGTAACTACATATCCCAGGATATCTCAAGGGATCTAACCCCTTGTTCTATCTCAACCTTCTTTTGTGGTACCATCTCCTTAAAATTCAAGCTCACTGTATTCGATCTCTGACTGAAACTCTGCTCCACGAGATCACAGTAGTGTTTGAGATGGTCCAACATGAAGGCAGAGTCAGCATAAATAGTTATTGGTTGGCTCAGCACTGTTGTGGGATCTTCCTCCTCTGGTTGGGGCTGTGGAATGCAGAGATGACCCTGTCTTGGATTCATTAGTACTAGAAAGTCATGTCTGACACACAGCAACTAGAGCTGAAATCTTTCAGTCTACACCTCCAGACACCGGTGACAGGTCTCCCCAACCAGTAGGGTGAGGAGGTGACTCCAAGATTCCCAGTCTAGATAATAATTTTTAAATAGATATTCTGGAAAGATATACATTAAAATTGAAAAAGACTTCAAAAAATGTGAATGTAACTGGGTGCGGTGATATATATCTGTAATCCTGAAAAACAGGAAGCTTAGGTATAAGATCACAAGTTTGACGTCAGTCCAGAATATAGAGCAAGACCTTGTCTCAAAACACACACACACACACACACACACACAGAGAGAGAGAGAGAGAGAGAGAGAGAGAGAGAGAGAGAATGCAAAAAAAAAAACAAAAACAAAAAACAAAGACAGATATGACTGTATTGGGATGGGAAGAGATGATTTAATTTAAAACTAGAGGCCTCACTCTGGAAGTCTCTGCTATGCTTGTACATTCTAGGCATCCCTCTGGAATGCTGTATACCACCGTAGAGAAGTGATATTTAACTGAGACAGCTCTGGAATGGGCGCCAAATGGGAGCTGTAAAATGACCTTTTACAGCTGATAGGAATGGCCCATCAATAGCAATTCAAGAAGAAAACATCTTAGGTGCAGGAGGTAGCACACTTGAGAAGGCATACAGGACACACATGCACCGAATGCTTCAAATTTTCAGAGAAGTAACAAGTGCCCACTGTGGTTTTCTAGGACCTGGAACTCCTTAACATATCAAACATTTCATCTACCTGGCTGAGGAGACATGGTCTATCAGCAAGCCCTGACCCTCTTTGTTTCCTGAACTTCAAAGTGAGGAGCACACACAGAGAGATGTCTGTCCAGAGCTGTCGTGCAAGCACATGGCAGAGACTTCTAGGATGCCGGTGTAATTGTGGGACTCTGGAAGTGTGATGAGCTGGCTACTACCTGGTGGGATACCCACGAAACCTCTTGGTTAGAGGAGCCAGAGTCTTTCTGTGATGCCCACTGCCAGGTTCTGTGCACTTGGAAGACTTGGGCAATACCACGTGTTTTGTGTCTCCACTATACAGGTCTAAATTCATAACACTATCAACTTGAACTTTCCCAGGCACTGGCAGGCATCCTTCTCCCTCTCTGCACTGCAATTTTATACGGCTCTGCAACTGTCTGCTCCTCTGAACAGTCTTATTTTGCTGTTCTTTTACTTTAGCTTGAGTCTTTGCTGTCAGAGAGTTAAAACAGCCTGGTCTTGACTTTGTCAGCCTCAGTTTCTCCCATTTACTTCAAGCCCCTCTTCAAACCCTTGCCATCTACCCCCATCTTCATCTCTTTCTGGCTCTGTAACCTCATTAGACGGCTCAGGAGATGTTGAGAGATCTGCTATATATTTTGCCCTCTGAGAATGAAGGCGAATCAAAAGGCAAAGGTACTCCAGAGATTAGAACCTTTGGCCTACTGACCTTTTCCTCTTGTCTCCTAGCAGCAGTGTACAAAGAACCACCATGGACTTGATCCCAGAGTTACATCTTTACAATGATCATTTTAAAACTTATAGGTTCTCAATCATTAACAATTAGTCTGATTCAGCATTAATAAATCAAATGTATTAAGTTAGTCTCTATTTACCTTTATGGGGTATATTTTCTATTTTTTAGATCTCAAGTATTATCTTAGTCTTAATATATATTACAAAATATAGAAAAAGAGGACTATGTAAGGCTATTCAGGGTTCCAGTCGATGGGTCATGCTCACCTGGTAAGCCAGTGGCTAAGGTCAGGGCGATGGGCTCCCTGCACCCCTGTCTGGTTCAAGGACCGCAGTAGCCGACAGCAGATCAGCACCAGCCACGGACTTGCCAGCACTGTCCACCACTTGCAGCTTCTTTGTGCTTCCAATAGGGAGACCTGTTTACCTGCCTTGTCAGACTCAGGGGTATTGTAGCTTGTGCTGTCCTGCAGAGTACAGGCAAGGATATTCACACATTTGTGTTCCACATGGAATTGATGCTGGGGTTCACATTCGTCTCCCAGAAAGTACCTCCTACAGGTTTCCTGGCTCAGAGCCAGGCACAGAGTATTAATAAGGAAGTACCACGTCTGGTGCTCCTCCTCCACAAAGCTGCTGGCTCCCAGGCTCAGAACATGGCCCACTGTTCCCAGAAGAAGAAGGAGGTTCACCTCTGACCACCCTGAGCTGGCATCAGCTGCATTCTGTTAGAAGGAAATGCAGTATGTGATCAATAACCTAAAAATCATGTATATCACCCTACGTGTATGACGGCCCTGGCTCATAGTGAAAAGGCCTTGTGAAAAGACACTTGCTATCTTCCCATCTAACTCAAACTGCCTACTGTGGAGGGAACCCCTTGCATTGGAAGGAAGCACAGGCCCTCTCCCTGCAGCACAGCCTAGAGGAGGTCAAGATGTTCTCATGCTAACCAGGAGGACCTGGACATAACATGTCAGTCAGCTTTCCTCACCCAGAAATCTAAGTCCCAAGGTCAGTGTCAGAGACTGAAAGCAGGTCCTCAAAGCACTGATTGAGCCCAAAGAATTACCCAGAAGATCCTGGCCCAGCTGTCACATTCCCAGCATGACATTAGTTTCCCCAGGACTACACAGCTGCCACTACAAAATGAGAGCAACAGAATACTATCTCTTAAAACACGTTAAGATTTAGATATAAAATACTTCCCTCACAAAGGGGAAAAAGCCTGTATGTTATGAGCTTGGCCCCTACTGCTGAAAGGCAATTAGAACAGGAAGGTGCCACTCTCCCAGTCTCTCTTCTTTCTTCTCACTGCTTTTTAGCTGGATGAGTAAGCAGCTTTTTTCAGCTAAGCCCGAACATGATGTTTTCCACCATGATGTTTCTGCCTTAACACAGGCCCGTAGTAATGCAGCCAACCAGACTTGGACTCGCACTTTTGAAACTGTGAGCTAAAGTAAATCTTTCCTCCCTTAAGTTATTGATATCGGATATTTTGTCACAGTAATGAAGAAATGAGTAACACAAATTAGTAACTTAAAAACAGCTCAAGGGCCAGGCAGTGGTGGCACACACCTTTAATCCCAGCATTCGGGAGGCAAAGGCAGGTGGATTTCTGAGTTTGAAGCCAGCCTACTCTGTGTGAGTTCCAGGACAGCCAGGACTATACAGAGAAACCCTGTCTTGAAAATCAAAAAAAAAAAAAAAAAAAACAGCTCAAGGGCTGATGAGATGGCTTTGCAGGTATAGGCACTTGCTGCCAAGCTTGATAACCTGAGTCCTAGTCTCAGGACACATAAATAGAAGAAGAGAACTGAGTTGATTGCCCACCACATGTGCACTATGGGGTGTACACACACACACACACACACACACACACACACACACACACCAGTTCAATATGAAGACATTCTTATCACTTATCGTGCTGGTAACTGTTAACTATGTATATCAATGTACACAGAGAGACACTATGAACTCAGAAAGTCCCTATAGAGACAAACAGACGGAGACTGTGCCTAGATTCAGACACACAAGAGGGGATCTTGCAAGGCCCTGTGATAGGACAGGGGACAGAAGGACAAGGCATTCTGGTTGGGAGCTCAGGTCGCTGCTCAAGCTTTCTTAGTCCAGGGTCTAGATACTGTGGTCTCTAATACAAGCACACAACCCCTTCCCGCTGCTCCATCATCACCACCTACCTAATAAACAAAGGCTGCCAGAGAACAAGAATTCATAGAAAAATGTTAAGCCTTGAAAAGAAAGCTTTGTGAGGCACAACAGACCAATGGGGGACCAAGCTTCCTTAGGAACCTCCTGAACGGCTACCTGTTCACTGTCCATCATTTATAGCCCAGAGATTCTGAGACTGAGGTACACACGATCCCTGTCTTCCATATCCAGAAGCCCTATTATCACTTGTGTTCCAGTCCAGCTCGTTCCAGCTGAGAATAAAAGCATAAGACCTGACTACACAACAGAATATCACAGATAAAGATGCCCAGAGCCTGGGAAGATATGCTTAGGTCTTTCTCCTGAAGTCTATTTGATGTGTGGTCTTTCCAAGTTACCTCCAGCACTGCAATGCTGGTACATACAAGATTTTCAACCAATTTATATTAATGAAAGATTGGCTAGCAAAACAAAACAAAAGCCCACGCACAAAAACCACATTATATACCCAGGGACCAGTCATACCTTCTTCAGCAGAGTGCCGTCAATGACCATCCTGATAAGAGCAGATAAAATTGCACAGAACAGTGCAGAAACGAGCACCATCACAGCCCCTGCTGCCAGCCATGGGAGGCTACAGAGATAGCATGAGCTCTCAGATGAGGTGCACACCAGGACATGAATGGCCGAAAGGACCAAAAACATCAAGTAAAAGAGCAGAGAAAACACAGGAGACAACAGAGGAACATCCAGCTCAGCCTTTCTGCATAGCACATGTGGAGTGCTAAGGAGGAACAGGGTGAGAATCTGAAAAAGAAGATCAAGGGTGAATATGGAAGCCGAGGTATAGGACCGCCCACTCAAATGAGCCCAACCCATCCTAACCTGCTGCTCAAATAAGAACAACAACAAAGCAAAAAGACCCAAGGGAAAATTAGTTGCTTGCCAAAACTGCATAGCTTGATTTATATTTTTATCTTTTATAGCAATGCTGAATGAAGCCATTTGCCACATGCAAATACTTCATGTAATCTTAACTCTGGATGCACAATGGAAAAATAAAGAACAGTCCTATTTTCTGTGTTACACCAATATTCTTCTTTTCAATCACAGGGTCTTGTAGCCCAGGCTGGCAGGATGTAGCCATTCTCCCATCTTAGTAGACTGATTTTGGGAATTACAGACATACCACCATGCACAGCAGTAATGATATATAAATTTAAAAGCAACATGTTTTGGCTGAATTGCATAATCAATTTAACACCTGAACCACAATACAAGCATGTGTACCTCCAAAACCATGAGTGTTCCCACTGCCATTGAGTAGATGTCATAGTGAGCCACTTGTGTGCTCAGGGACAGACTCAGGGTCTTCAGAGCACCCAGGTACTGCCTCAGTACTTTGGTTCCCAGGCCAAGCAGAATGTCTGAATGGTTTTCTTCCAAGTGCAGTTTGACCCAGTTTCCATGCAACCTTTCTGCCATTTTAAATTGCTCAAATCCAGGATCTATTAGACAAAAAGATTATACATACTTATAATTTTAGCACATTCACTTACTCCTGGGACAGTTTTTAGAACTGATATCTACTGAAGGCAATCTGTTCCTAGGCAGGAAGGGTCGGCAACATGCAGTCATACTGCAGTCACACTATAACAGCTGATGATGTACAGCCATCCACTGCAAACGCAGCCAGAGCCTGATTGTGGGGAGGGGAGGGGAGGGGACTGGTTGGGAACAAGAGTTGGGTCCAGGCATGTGCAAACCCCAGAAATTTCATCCTGATCATCAGGAGTAGGATCACTCCCCTGTTGCCCCAGGCCTGCATGTCCTGGCACAAGTATCCACCTCCCACCAGGAGGTCACATAGCCCAGGAGCCAGGTTACTTCCTCTCCCCTTATAAGGTCATGTCAAGCAGCACCTGGAATCCTCCTTATGCTAATGAGGCGTTTCCAGTGCCCCAGCCCCAGGGTATGCTCACCCTGAAAGCCCCCACCCCCCCCCCCCGCAAAGGCATTGTTCCCTGCAGCTATTACAATGGCCAGGGACAATACTGCCGCGGAATGTCTGGCTTCTGTGTGTGGCCCAGGCCCATGGCTGCCTTTCACCTTTAGCTCTACAGGGAGGGCTATTGAAGGCAAGGAGCTGACAGTCCACTTCCCAGATCTAGTCTGTTATTCTTTACTGTGTTTTGCTTGCTTGTGATTAAAAGTCTAAAAATAAGACTTTTCTTCCTGAGATGCTCTGTTCTTTAAAATGCATCATGTACTTCATCAGAACCACAGATCCCTTTATCACCCCCTACAGTGCTGCACAAAGCTATGTGAATACAACTCAGGCTTGCTGCAGCAGCAGCAGCACCCTGCAGGAATGGTATTTCTAAGGACAAGGGTTCTGTGACATAATTTTAAAGTGAATCTGAACACTTCAGGTTGCACCTGCCCTTACTACTGATAAGTCCACAGCAGGTGCCCTCACCGCTACATCACTCCAAAGTAAGAGTATTTGTGTCTAAACCCCAACCCCCATAATGAACTGCATTCCTAATCCATGCCTCTCTTCCAGGGAGTCACAGAGACTTGGGGCACCTACGCCTATACCCCACTGCCTCTATAAGTGAAGTATAGAAGCATGATGGCACCCTGTAGCCCCCACAACAAAGTCACAGAGACACAGGGTGTCTGTGTCTATAACCCACAGCATCCATAAGTAAGTACAACGATCTGGTCTATCTTCCTGTACACTCAACAGCCTTTCATATCTCTACAAATGAACCACAGAGACACGGGATATCTGTGTCACATCTTACAGCCTCTACAAAAGGAGTCATAGAAACCTGGGGTTCCTGTTCATGCAGCCAAATGAACACTTCCTAAGCACTGACTGTGACCTAGACACTGAATCTTGAATAATAAATACAAAGGATTTTAAATTTAAAAAAAGAGTAACCAAATGGTGAATAAACTAGTACAATTCCTCCCTGCTTATACTTGGATTTAGAAGTGTTCACAAATTTAAACAAATGCAAACAAAATGTTGTGTTGTAGGTATGGACATATGTGATAACAAATTGTGAAGAATGGAGGCCAGAGAGATGGCTCAGTGGTTAAGAGCTCTGGTGGCTCCTTCAGAAGATTCAGGCTTGATCCCCAGGACCCACATGGTGGTTACAACCATCCAACATTTTTTTTTCCTTTTGGCTTCTGCACTGAATACACATGATGCATAGACATGCACACAGGCAAAACACCCATACACATAAAAAGAAAAAAATTTAATCACAAAGAATGCTGTGAAGGAAAAGCAGATGATAGGAGACATTTCAGGTAATGGGGAATAATTGATTTTAGACTGGAAATGACACATAATAGGGCAAGGAGAGTCTGATAAGCTGACTGTGAAGGCTGACCAGGAAGTAGCCAGAGGTACTGGAGAAGAATAGCAGTCACTATGGACATCTTGTTCAAAGTTCCTGGGGAGTTCGGGTTGGGGGATGGGAAGGAGCTATTTCCAACAGAACTAAAAAACAGACAGAGTGCAAGAAGCATCAAACTTGGCTAGACGTTGTGGAAGATTCTGTTGGCCTTGTTGTGGGCTTCAGAGAGCAGGACGCGAGCTGACGGTGTGGTCAGGTAGGCCTCCTAGCAGCGAAGGACCTATGGCAATGTCTGCTGATCTTTGTGGGCTTGTTGGCTTTCCATTTAACATGGTTCCTAATGTTTTTCTATCCTAATATTTCTGAAACATCAAAATCCTTAGCAGCTGGGTTTTTTTTGTTGGCAATTTGCTAGGCTAGAATTTTGTTAACAACAACATATATAAAACTACCAAGCAATGGCTGGCCTAGAGGCTAATGCTATTCAAGAGATTGAGTCAGGAAGATCACAAATTGAAGGACAACCTGGGTTACAGAGACTGTTTCAAAATAAAACTAAAAAAGGCCTGGAGATGTAGTTTAGTGATAGAGTACTTGCCTAGCATAGGCAATTCGCAGTACTAAGAAACCAACTACTACCATAACCAAATAAATAAATAAATAAATCCAAATGAACAAAGAAAAAAACCACCAACAATGCCCACCACACATACACCAAAATAAAACACCAAACTTAAAACAACAAAAAGCCCAAACTAAACCAATCAACACCTTCCTACCTCCTCAAAAAACCTTTTAAACCAATAACTTATTTTAGAAAAAGAAAAAACAAAGCAAGAATAACTGTTACAAATAATCTAGACTAAAGTGGACGTTGAAGTCAGTCCTCACCTCTAACAAAGCCTCTCACAGCCAGGCGACGCACGCCTTTAATCCCAGCACTGGGGAGGCAGAGACAGGCGGATTTCTGAGTTCGAGGCCAGCCTGGTCTACAGAGTGAGTTCCAGGACAGCCAAGGCTACACAGAGAAACCCTGTCTAGGGGAAAAAAAAAAAAAAGAAAAGAAAAAGAAAATGTGAATCAAGTGATCTATACAGGGTCCCACAGAGGTTCACTCTTCTCCTGGGATCATTCCTATTGTCATAGAAATAGTCCCTAAAATCACTTGTTTAGACTGTAGTCCACCTTTCTGATCCTGTTGCCCTTACCTGTACCTAGTCTAAGCAGGTTCTTTCCCAACACTACATATGAGCTGCTCCAGAACTCCCTAATGACTCTATATCCTCAGAACCAATAGTTAGCTCTCAATTACAGCATCAGCACGTGGCTGACCTCCTCCTTAGTAAACTTCTCTTTTCATAGCTCCCTGCCCCACAAGCCCCACCTCCCACTACCCTGCTGGTTGAATGAGAGTGGTCCCCCAAGGTTCATTTATTTGAATACTTGGTCCCCAGCTTGTAGAATTGTTGGAAATGGTTAGGGAGTGTGGCCTTATTGAGGAGGTGTCACTAGGTGTGGCTATAAAGTTTCAAAAGCCCAGGCATCTCCAGGTAGCTCTCTGCCTCAGCCTTGTAGATCATGATATAAGATTTCAGTTACTGCTCTAGCCCCATGCCTGACTGCCTGACTGAGTACCTGCCTGCAGCCAGGTTCCCTGTCATGACGGCTATGGACTCTAAGCTTCTGTAAACTATTAAGTGCCAAATAAACTCCTTCTTTCATAAACTGCCTTGGTCATGATGTCTTACCACAGAAATAGAAAAATAACTAAGATGGCTGCCTTGTGAATTAGCTCCTGCCTACCTTACTGCATGGTTACTAGTCCTTCAGTATTTAGCTGAAAACCTAGAGCTGTTTCTTTGGCCTCAGGACTTCATGTGCCTTATATTCCACGATACAGCAAACACTGTTTTGCTGTGTCCAAAACACATTTACTTTCTAATTTTCACTACCACACTGAGCCCATGCTGTCTTACCTCACACCAAAACACTGTGGCTGCTTCTTGCCTGCTCTGCTACAGTATAAGGCAGAACTCCCAGAGGGAACCTAGGAGAGCCTTTGAAAATGCAGGAAACTCTGCTGTGTCCTCCTTCACCTAAACAAAACTGGAAGCTCATCCAATGCCTAAAAGCCCTCTGATGATATGTGTGAGCTCATCTCCTGTGCCTTCTGTCCCTCAATCTACAAAGCTCCCTCCTAACTCTAAGGACAGGTTGTCTTAGCATACCAACCATCTATGCTCCTAGGGCTCTGGTCACTATCTGACATCTATCACAATACTTCTGTTCTTTTCACTCTTTAAGATTCAGTGAGGATAGAGATCTGGCGCTACTCAGTGCCTTATCTCCGGTTATTTTTGGTTTGGGTTTTTGTTGCTGTTATTGTTATTGTTGTTTTTTGGTTTTTTGAGACAGGGTTTCTCTAACAGCCCTGGCTGTCCTGGGGCTCAATTTGTAGACTAGTCTGGCCTTGAATTCACAGAGATCTGCCTGCCTCTGCCTCACAAGTGCTGGGATAAAAGGCGTATATCACCACTCTGCCCAGTCCATGCCCCTTGCTCATGAACAAAAACGTGGTAAATAACTGTTGGATTGAGAAATATATGAAAGATTTCAAATAGCGTAATTATATTCATGGGTGTTGCTAATAAGACAGGTAAGGAGGTTAGAGAACTGGAACATAAACTAATAATTAAAGCAGCAGCTACAAAGTGTTCCATTACAAACTGCACACCAGAAAACATCTGGAAACATAAGGCCCATGGAATCATGAAGACCTTATAGAAGTTGGAACTATTAATTAATTACCTTACCTTTTTCATATGATGGTACGTTTTCTTGCAATAGTTTGCTAAGCTGTAATGTGTTTAAATGTAAAAATCTCAGTTGTTCTCTCATCGGTTTTCCCTCTATAACTGGGAATAAGAAACTTCCTACACTGTCTTTAGGAATTGGCAAACCAAGTCCTATTGCTAGTGTTGCAGCCAAGTCAGTCTGCTGGACATGCTTTGGGTGTCGGATATCTCCTAGGAAAAAGCAAAACATTTTAAGCAATAGATTTCTGTAAGTAGAAAATGGTAGTTATTCTTGAATTTCAGCAACAACAGCTAATGTTAAGTCAAATTACCATGATTTCAAGCCACTCAAATATAGATTCACACAGAAACCACCTCCTTGATTTTTATGTCAATAAAAGTATTGAGTGCCACTTTCCCCTAAGTGGCTTATAATACACTAAACAGAGAGTCTAATTTTAAAAACACAGTTATTGTGATTGTAGCATTGGGCATGGAAGTGACAAGTAGCCAGACAGAGGCCAAGAGATGTCACTTAGGTGATGTCAAGTCAACATGAGTCAGTATTAGCAGTGGTTTCTGAACGACAGCAGGATCTTTTCTTAGCAAAGCAGGATGAGGCTGGGTTTAGCTGGGCGGGTATGACCACTGACTAAGACAAGGATAAAACTCTGATTACCCACATGTCTTTTCGAGCCTTAAGTAGTTATCTGCCCTACTAGCTCCTTAAAAGAATGGCTGTGGTATTCAAGGTTTAGGGTCCTGGTATACAAAACAACCTTTGAGAAAAAGTAACCTAGGAGAACTTTCTCATCTGTAAGGAATATGACACCCCAACCCCACCCTACCCCAACCCCAGAAGCAAGGGAACAGGTTTACAGAGCTGCCTGGGTCTCCAGGGAAGTCTTCCCAGATTGCTCTGCTCAAAGCTTCTTAAATACACAAGTGTGAGCCTGTGGAGATTTTACTTTAACTGCAGTAAGTTTTGGTTGTATAGACATCTCATTTGGTCAAATTTATTTTCTGGACAACTTTCTACTTCAATGCTATTTCTAATCATCTTCCAGTACTTTCTGTTACTATTTCCTTACATTGTTTTGAGCTGAAAAAACAAACATAAAACAAAAACAAACACAACACACATACACTTTTTTTTTTCTTCCTTTTTGCTCTGGCCCACTCGTTCCAGCCCAAAGATTTAATTATTTATTTTATATATATGAGTACACTGTTGCTCTCTTCAGACACACCAAAAGAGGGCACTAGATCCCATTACAGATGGTTGTGAGCCACCATGTGGTTGCTGGGAATTGAACTCAGGACCTCTAGAAGAGCAGTCAGCGCTCTTAACCACTGAGCCATCTCTGCCACGCCCCTCCCCCCCATCTACTTTCATTTCATCAGATCCTCGTCTAAGACTGATCATGTCTACTGTGGAATACCTTAAGTGTAGTCCATGTGATGTTCTAACTCTACCAAATGCTGATTTTAACCAGGATTCTAGTTAAAGCTCGGGCAGAAGAAAGCAGAGGCCAGATCTAAGGAGATGATTTCATAGTTCTTAATGTGAGCTGGAAGTATCAATGCAAATTCAAGATAAACTTATTTTAAAATATTTCCTTGTTCTGTTCCAGAAACCTAATGGAATTCAGCATAAGTTCATACTCTAGCTATGAGGCAGTGTATTCTACCAATTCTACTTGAAGGATCGGGGCACCCTATGAAGCCAAGTAAGCCCTGTGAAGGACACAAGCATGGCAGCAAGGAATAATGTTCAGAGGGCAAGAGATGGATCCAAGACCACCGAGGTCTTGCCTCAAGGACTTGGGAATAAAGATGTTCCCATTAGCCAAAGATATGTTTAAAAAAAAAACAGAAGCTATAATGAACAGAAACTAGTCAATATGCTCAAAACCATGAATTCACTTTTACTAAAAAAATAAACAAGTTTAATTGGCCATTTATCAAAGGATAATAATAAATTCATTAATTTATTTGAAACTGGTGATACGTGGGAAGAACAATTTTGTCTCTCTTATATAAATAGTAACACTGGGAAATGCAAAGTATACAGGGGTGTTTTCTTTATAAAATTATTCTTGTTGATCTAGTTTTAACATTCTCCCAAAATTTATGTGAGAGAAACTTAATCTCCAATGGTTGGTGCCTTTTGTCAGGTCTCAGCTCATGAGCCCTAGTACCGACTATAAAATGGCCTCCATTTTATAATTCAATAAAATCTCAAACATTTTCTCTTCTATCTTCTGTCACATGAAGATGCACTGTTCCCTCCCTTCAGGGTACAATAATTAAGGCATCATCTTGGAAGAAGGGAATAAACCTTACTAGATTCTGATACCTTGGTCTTAGACTTCCCAGCCTGCAGAACAGCAAGAATCAATTCCTTTTCTTTAAAAATTATCAAAATTCTAGGAGTCTGTTATAATAGCATAAATGGACTAAAATAATAGCCAAGTACTATAAAAACTTAGAGAATTAAAACCCTACTCTTTGCAAACTCCTAACATTACAGTTTGGATAAAACTGTCCTCCTCAAAGGCTTGTACATTTACACCTTGGTACCCAGCAGGCATTTTGGGGAGATTGTGGAATCCTTAGGAACTGGGGTCTAGCTAGAGGAAGTAGGTCCTTGTATTGTGCTTCCTGTCTGCTATGACATGAGGAGCTATATCCCACCCTACAGTCCTGCCACCACAATGTCTTCTACAAGCAACGGTGGACTGAGTACTCTGAAACTTAAGGTGTTTGAGCATAGCAATGCAAAAATAACTAATACAGCTAAACAATATGTCCTTTCTGCTAGAAATAGCCACGCACAGATCAAACCAGATCAGACCCAACCAAGCCAGACTGAACTCTGTGCTTGATGTCTGGGTTAGAGGAGCTTCACATGGTGACAGAAAAACCTGACCATACAGAAAAACTGCAACACTCGGAGGCTGTGGCAGGAAGACTGAAAGTTAGCATAGAGGCCAGGTATGCTACATAGCAAGACTGGGGGGACCAGATCACAGGGGACTCAACAGACAATTTAATTTTTTTTCAGCAAATAAATGGGTAAATTAAAAGAGTTGGGAGCCTACAAGTTACCAGAGACCTAAGAGACATCCTGGCATATCACAATGTATAGCTCTTATTTGCACCTAACAAAGACAACTAAAGAGCTAGACACTGGAAATCTGAACATTATTGTATGATATTAAGGAATTAATGACATTTTTGAAATGTAGTAACAGAACCATGATCATGTGGAGAAAATGCCTGTTTGTGGTTCTGAAGTCTGATTCTAGATAATGAGGAAGACGAGCATGTGCACAGATAGGATAAGACCAGCTTTAACTGGACAGTAACTACTGCAGTCTAGTGCTACACCTGGGGACTTAACACTGTTTGATTACGTTTAATAGGTCTGAAATTTTCCACAATAAAGGATCCTTTGAAGAGGTGAGGACACTTGGGTCTGGGATCTGTATTAATGAGAAAGTGAGACAGGTGGGCAGCACCACTGCTTACCAGGTTACCTGGGCATACCAATTACACTAACATCATAAACCAAGTGTCCTGTCTTTTTCTCATTAATGTTGAGAAGCCACCATTATCAACAAATCTTGTATGCTGGAATCTATTTTTAACCTCTTTATTTTCCTCCACTGATGAGCCTGACCAGTCTTGCCAGCACAAACTATTTTAGTAACTGTAGCTTTATAACATGAGCCCAGGAACAAAGGGCTTTAATCTACAGGCACTTTAGAGGACTACCCTCGGTTCTTCAACTCCTCATACACGTCCACTAGGCCCACAACACCTCTACTTCAGCAATCTTCTAAACCTTTAGTAAACAAATATTGATGAAAAAGCTGTCAGGCACCATTTTAGGTTTGGAAGGCAGAACAACAAGTCTGTGTAACAGGCCAAGTCCTACTTAGTGGTGAGTCAGCCAAGCAACACACCTGCTCTTCCTCACGGAGGTCCAGGAGGAGCATTACTCTTCCCTTGCCCTTGGAATGACCCATACCTATGGTTCTTACTGGAGCCTAAGGACTCAGGACAGGTAGCAGCAGGGTGAAAGGCAGTCTATTAAATCACATGGTAAATAATCCAAACTTCATAAAAAGTAAAAAAAAACAGCCACCATTTACTGTCTGGAATTATCTAAGTTTATCTATCAAATGAAGAAACATCCATTCATGAAAATCTATTGAACTTTTGTAAATACTTTAAGAGTCTGTAGCACATGAATTTCTCCACCCCACTTCCAAGCTTCAGGAGACAGCAACTCTAAGGAGGTGTCAGCCCAGAATGTAGCCCCATCACTCACTCCATTGTAGATGGAGTGAGTGTCTACCCACTCCAAGGTGGAAACAGGCCGTTTCTCATCTGTTTTTGTCTCAGAAACAAAAGAACAATCAGGTGTCAAGACTGGAGCTTCCACGCTTGGTGAGAGCAAAGAGCCAGTTATATACAAGGGCACCAAAAGGAAGCAACCAACAGTCCTATCAGGCTGTACTGCCTATCAACTACTATGACAACCTATGAGAACCAGCATGCAGGATAACCCTAAGGGTACAACAGTGGCCTCATATCTCAGCGGTAACCATCAGCTTTCTAATTGGACTTAAGGCCCATTCAACAGGATGGAAAACTAAACAATTCCCCAGGGTTGGTGGAGCCATGAATTTTAGAGACTGTAACACCTCCATTTTACTAAACCAGCATAATTCCTAATTGCATTCCAAATATTTATCCTTAAATACACAAATAAGTGTAGCTTTCACCACTCACCAAAGAAACTTCTTTGTAACAGATGGGGACCATTTCAGAAAACCATATGGTCAAAACGCAGAGAAGTGATCAGGAGTTTTCCACCCTCAACTGACAGTTACAGTGTAACTCCTGAACAAGCAATCGTGGGTATCCACACCCAACTGATACCTACAACTAAGTGCTCAGGAAACATCTCCATAGAGGAGGCAGAAAGACTCTAAGAGTCAGAGGATCAGGAAATCTGCTATAATATCATGTCTCCTAGAAATGACAGGGAGCTTTCACCCATGACACCCCAACAATATGGCTGCCTAAACAAAACCCAAAAGAAGTAAAATATCAATAAACATGCTAACATAGAAGGGATAGACTTCACAGTCTCCAGACAAAGCACTACTGGAAATTAAGGAATGCTCTCCAGGGATGAGCCCCCTAGTTAGCTATCCAATTATATTTGAAGGTCAGCCTTCAAATTATATAGAAATATGTAACACTAAACAAACTGAGCAGGTTATAGCTGTACATTTAAAGACACATAAAATGTGTGTGTGTGTGTGTGTGTGTGTGTGTGTAAAACACTAACAAAGAAAACGAGACCATGATTTCAAGGGGGAACATGGAAGGGATTGGAGGCAGGAAACAGAGTAGGGGGGAGGGACTGTGTAATTTTAAGTTTAAAAATCTTATTTAAAAACAAACTTAACACAGCTGGGTGTGGTGGCACATGCCTTTAGTCCCAGCACTTGGGAGGCAGGTGGATCTCTGTTAGTTTGAGACAGCCTGGTCTACAAATCAAGTCCAGGACAGCCAGGGGTATCACACAGAGAAAAACTGTCTCAAAGGAACCTCCCCCCCCCAAAAAAAAAAACAAATCAAAACAAAAACCTTATGGTGCAAGCTACATATGCCCAGTGACCTTTCTGCCCATCACCTTAATCTTTTACAAACTGTTACATGACTTACATAGTCCAAAATGTGTCTATTGTCTTTTCTTTTTAAATTATGTCATTAACCTAAGCATGCTCAGGAATGTACTCTTTAATGGAGGATGTTTAGAAAGAGGCCATCCTCTCTTTATGAACATGTGTAGGTTCCCTAACTAAATCCTTGCTTCTGTCCAAAAGAGCACTGCTTTGGAAATGACTCTCCACACTTTTATACCCAGCTGTACTGATTTTGGCTTTGCACTCACCAAGTGCTAACCCAATGCATTAGGCTACAGGACCAGAGACAGAGTACCCATAGGCTTCAGCTGTGCTGCAGAAGGAACTATGGTACCCACTGTGTGCTGAGTTAGTCTTGTGGAGAATGTAGCTATGAGGGGGATAAGCCAGGCCGGGTGAATCAGGTACAGTAAAGGAGAGGATTACGTTTGACTCAGAAACGGGGCCTTATGTAGTCCATGATGCTCTCTCTGAATTCCAGACTCTGGCTAGCAACATAGGGTTTTAAGTAGTGAGCACTTTTTAAAATGTTTAAATATTAGCTGTTGGCAATTTTTCATTTAAAAAAAAATTTAAAGCTGGGCAGAGGTGGCACATGTCTTTAATCTCAGCACTTAGGAGGCAGAGGCAGAAGGATCTCTGTTGAGTTCAAGGCCTGCATGGTCTATGGAGGGAGTTCCAGGACAGCCAGGGCTTTGTATATGTGTGTACATGTATGCATGTATGGGCACATGCATTCCATTCAGGTCAGAGGACAACTTGTGAGGGTGATCTCTCTCCTTCCACCAGGGTCCCAGAGATGGAATTCAAGTAGTTGTACTTGACCATAGGTGCCCTAACCCACCGGGCCGTCCCACCAGCCTACGGTAAATTTTGAGTAGTTCCATGCCTGTCTAGTAATATTTCTGCAACAGAATTCTTACAAAAAAAGTATTTATAATTTTGAGAATCAGAGCAAAGAATATAAACTATAAGTCCTGGCTGCCCATCACCCCTTCAATTTTTATTTTACATTGTTTTCGATCACTTATACCAGATTATACTTTAAAATGTTAATCATTCCTAATTCTCACCAGGTTTCCTTTCAAATGCAGAGCTGATTAGGAGCAAAGGTGTGCTCACTTCCTCTGTGGAAGAGGCCCCATGGCTCCCAGTCTCAGACATCCCATGGTCACCACAGAGAACCAGCAAACTAGGTAAGAGAGTCTCTCTATCCTGAAAGGTAAAGAGGAATCTATCAGCTGTATATGTCTCACAAGAACTTACATGGTCCTGCAAAGTTAACAACTACAGAGCTTCACTTTAGTTCATAAATGGGACCTTCACCTTAAAGCTTTAAACCTCTTCCAGTGAAGTGACAGCCCTATCAAAGGGTCAAAGTGAATCATGTTACAGGTGCACGTAACAGGTAAATTGAGAGCATTGCATAACCCACAGAGTACTTAAGGGTTGTGTTTACGACTACTTTATGACCACTAACAGCAGGGTATCTGTCATTTCCAAACTGTGGGCACATGACTCCTCCTGCCTCAGTTTCCTGTCAAAAGAGAAACTAATTAAGGCATTTATTTTACAGGACTGTTTAAAGGTAACGAATGGCATCCAGAGAGGGCACTAGGCAGGTCATGGGGCTTCTCTGCCCAGACCAGCCATTTGATCTCATCTGCTCTAGTGGTACTGGGCAGGCTCCTGGCCCTCAATGCTTTGTACCTGACACACATTCACACAAATAGTCTGTATCTGTCCCTCCCTCTCTTCAAGTCTCTATTCACATGGAGTACTTTTTCAGGATGGTCCTGAATATACCATTTAAAACCATAGCCCTCCCAAAACAGAGATGCTGGCTCCCCCTGCCTGGGCTTTCCCTCGACAGCAACTACTTTTTGGCACATTTATATGTTTACTGTATTTCTCATGTTTCCTTCCTGGCCAGAGTGTAACCCTGCCAACAGTAGCATCCTGGGAACAGTGATCTGCAAGGTAGCTACGGCAAGAGCACGACCGCCCGGCTGATAATGGGCACGGCACCCTCTCAGTCATTTCTACTCATCCTAGGGAACACTGGTCTCACGGAATTCCATCACCATGCAATGCACCATCGTAAGC